>JAUKPQ010018484.1:0-11449 GCA_032273045.1 Chloridella minuta
TTTTTCTTCTTTTGGAGTTTGTTTGTTATTATATTGTTGAATTGTTCTTTTAAGAGCTATAGAATCTGTATAATTTTTTCTTTTTTGAAGAAATGTTTTATAAAGGTTTGTTAATTCATCTCCAACAGCTCCAGTGCCATCAGATAGTTTTTTCATGATAGTTTCTTTTGTTTTTTCTCTTTCAAGTTTCCTAAATTTAAGTCCCTCTTTTTCCATTACTACTGATTTTTCTCTTTTTTCTCCGGGAGTTTTTTCAACTTTAGGTCTAGGATTTTTAGGGACTTTTAAATATTTCTTTTCAACAAAAACTTCTGAATTTCTCTTGACAAATTTTTCTAATTTTTCTGTCGCTATTTCAACAGCAACTTCTGGAGTAGCCCTATAATCCAAAGCAGTGTTGAAAAATTTCTTAAATGCTTTTAAGTTAGATTCATAATTTTCTTCTTTTGGGTCTATAGATAAAATAATATTTCGAGGAAAAGATTCATTGGTGCTAATTCTGTTCATACAATATATATTCTACTAAAAACATCTCTCCACTTTTTCGAGCTTTTTAATTTGCCCATATAGAAAAAATACCATATACTAAAAATATGAACATCGATGACTACCTAGAGTACACATCACTCAAAATATACATAACAGAATTTTTCGAGGGATCAGAGATGGAAGATTATAATTTCAAATCTTTCTCATTTCACATAAATAAACAATTAGATAAAATACAAATTATATCAAAACACAATACTGAAGAAAGATTGTTTATGAACTTTGATATACAAGAAAAATCTTTTAACCCACATATACTTTTCACCATATTGAATTTTATAGAACAATCTTATAATAACGAAATTAAGAACCCACTATAATTTTCGAGCATATGAAGAAATACAAAACTATACCAATCCTTCTAGCACTTACAATATTATTAATTTGCGCCATTAGAGGGAAAACATATATAGAGAAAATAACAAACAATTTTCTTTATTCAGATTCTAATAACACAAATTAATTTCGAGCCTTTTTAAAAACACCATTTGAGAGAACATTATTTTTCGAGCATTATAGAAACATTATATTTTTTCCTGCACATTTTTTACACCAATATTAAAAATGTATTATAATGTTTCTAATTCCCTACACTACAACTTATAATAGATTTTTCCTGCGCTTTATACCCACAAGCCTAACATATCCTCAAACATAAAGAATTCACACTAAATGAGCATAAAAATTCGAGCTTTATACCAAATCTAAAAAAATAAAAGACAAGATAATCCAGTGGAGGGTTATATATACACCATTAGAGAGAACATATAATCTTGTGGATATATAGTGGAGGACAAGTGGAGACCTAGTGGATGGTATATGGAGACTGATATATATAATATTTTACCTATATACATTTACCATAATTCTGTGCTAAATAGATTTATAGATAATAATGAAAGATTAACATTAGAGAGAAGGAATATATTTAATCCATATAGAAGAATAATAATCCACTACAAAGATATAATAAGAAAGAAAACACCAACCCATATTTTCGAGGGCTGGTGTTTTTTAGTTTAGAGAGAAGAAGAAAAAGTAATTTCTTCTATGGTAAAAAAAAGAACATTTAGGATAGAGAGATAAGATTTCGAGCTATATAATTCTTTTTTCCTATATAGAAGAAATAAATTATTCACACCATTAAAGAGAAGAATAATATATAGGCAAATAAAGAAAAAGAACATTCTAACACTATGAGAGATTGTTCTAATGGAAAGAAAGATTGTTCTAAATTATCGGGGCTCTTAAGAAAAACCTAGCACTTTTGTTTTCCTACTATAAAAAGAGGCGTAATATATTTTATTCTATATCAGATAAATCTTTTCCTGCATCTTTTTCGAGCTTAAAAAATTTCGAGCAATTAGAGGGCAAGAATATTCTAACATATAGTGTGGGGAAGAATATTCTTTGATACAATAGGGACAATACCAAAGCTCTTCCCCTCACCAATTTTATTATACTGTATCTTTATTAATTGTTGTAAAGTCAAAGAATATTCTCACGTTCAATTTTCGAGACGTTAGAGGGATAGATTTTTCGAGCCTATTCTTTAAAGATTATTCTCTCACGACCGCAAGGGAGTGAGAGAATAATTTAGGCTCACTCTTTTACAATACTCTATAAGGAAAATTTCGAGCCTATGAATATTCGAGGGTATGGTTTAAGTAAAGTTAATGGTCCAGGTAATAGATTTGTATTATGGACTCAAGGTTGTTCTAAAGGATGCTCTGAGTGTTTTAATCCTGAAACTTGGAGCAATAACATTTTTAAAGAACTTTCTCCCAGACAAATTTTCGAGCTAATAAAGAATTTCGAGGTAGATGGAATAACAATATCTGGTGGAGATCCTTTAGAGCAAGAGGATGAATTGTTGGAGCTTTTATTTCTCTTAAAAGAAATAAAACTCCCTAAAGGAATTATATTGTTTACTGGATTCTCTCGAAATGAAATTCGAGAGAATCCTATTAGAGAGAAGTGTTTAGAGTATGTAGATGTTTTAATTGATGGACGGTATGAGAAAAATCTAAAAGTAGATTTTTCTTTGAGAGGATCTAGTAATCAAGAGTTTTATTTTTTCTCCCATAAGATTTCGAGAGGTGAGTTAGTGTTTGATCAAGAGATAGAAATTTCTTATTTAGAGGGAGATATAATGATGACAGGTTTTCCTAACATTTCGAGGAAGATCTTAAAGGACTTAGGTGTTATTTTAAAATGACAATTAGAGAGTTATTAAGATTAGAGAGTAAGGTTAGTAATGTAGAAGAATTCTTTGCTCTCTTATATAATCAAAAGATACATCCAGCGTTTGTTGTATTCTCTGATCTTAATATTAATTTTCGAGCTTTAGAGGGGATGAGTGTTTTTTGTTTAGAGAGGGAGGGCGCAGTTTATTTCAAATTATGTTTTACAGATGCGCCGTTTTTAATTTATAGATTTAATAATTTAAATGATTGTGAAAATGTTTGGTGCTTAGATTTTGAATTATATAAGGCAGCATTAAGAAGTTGTGTCAAAGCAGTGGATAAGAAATATATTCCAGTAAAAGATATAGATGAAAGAATATTCTAAAATAGAATATTCTTCTTTTAAGGGGGATAATATGACTAGGAAAAATAAAATGTTGTATGATGCTTTGATCGACTATGTTTCTTATTTTTATAATTGTTCAGATATGCCAGACAGTGCTAAATTAAATGCGCTAAAAATATTTGAAGCATTACAAGACGAAAAGATAGATGTTATTGATTTTATCCCTGTAATGAGACAGATGCAATTCAGTTTAGATCTTCTCGCAGCATAGGAAAAGAACTATCTAATACTCTATAATAATAATGAGAGGACGAGCAAGAACAATGAGGTTCTGAATTTACTTCTCCCTATACACTTTAATTGTGGAATTAAATAAAAAAGGATCCTTTCTAGAGGGATCCTTTTTTATTATGCATATTTGAGTAATTGTTTAATTTCTTCCATCAAGGCTTCTAATTCATCCTTTGCATATCTTTTGTGCATAGGAAAAGATCTAACATCTTCATCGTACTCTTCTTCAGCTACAGTATACTCTGGAAGATCATCAATTAATCTTTTTACTTCTTCTAATTTATTTATAATATTTTCGACATCACTTTTGACATCAGAAGAAACATCATCTAAAGAAGGATCTCTATTTAAACTTGGTCTTTCACCTGGCATCAATATATCTTCAGGATTAATATTAATTTGCGCTTCTCTTTTTAAAAGCATTTCGAGGGCAATACTGTTATAACCAAGCTTCTTTAAAATTTCTTCGTTCATGATAATCTCTACTTCTATATTTTATCATTTTATACCTACTTATCCATACATATGATAGAATATTCTCATGAACCTCTCCTTATGCTGTATTTCGAACATTTTGGCAGAACAAGGCCACAAATTTCGAACAATGACTTTTAAGAGTTTTTCGAGTAAAGACCGATCCGAGTCATTAGAGAAGCTGTCTGGTATTGTTATTAATAATTTTAATACATCAGAGAAAATTGTTCGACATTGTGCTGCTAGTGGAATTAAGGGATATAGACTTTCGAGCGATTTATGCCCAGTGATAAAACATCCTGACGTAATGCTTGGCCTTGAAGATCTGCCAAACTATTCCGATATAGATAATTCAATAAAAGATTTATCTAATGCAATAAAAGAAACAGGCATTCGAGTAAGCGCACACCCAAGCGAATATATAACTCTTACTTCTGATGATCCAATAAAAGTGCAGCATAGTATAATTGATTTAGAACTACACGCTGAAATATTTGATCGTTTAGAGCTAACACAATCTTATTACAATCCTTTAAATATACATATACGTAAAGAAGGAGAAGCAAAAGATTTATCTGATACCTTCATGAGCAATTATAATATGCTTTCAGAATCAGTTAAAAAAAGATTAGTGTTAGAGAACAACGATACTGGCAATACCTGGACTGTAAATAATTTAATAAAATATTTTTTCGAGCCCCATGGTATTCCTGTTACATTTGATAATTTGCATCACGAAATGTTGAATCATGATGTTTCTCACAAGGATGCTTTTTATGCAGCATTATCTACCTGGCCCGTAATTCCTATATTCCATTATAGTGAAGGCAAGAATGGTACTAGAGCTCATAGGGATATGGCAGAGAATCTTCCTGTGAATTATAATGAAGATGTATTGTTTGATGTAGAATTAAAGAATAAAGACTACGCTATTCTAGACATATTGGAGAGACATGGTAGAGAAATTCGAGCAGCTTGTTGATTCTTTAGATGAGAAAGAATCTAATAATATTATCACATTACTAACTTTCTTGCTTGAGTCCTGGGAAGATGATAAGATCAATCTATATACAGAGATTCAAGATTTCGAGCTCACTACTATTTATAAGGTACTAAATTTATTTAATGAACAAACTGAAACAGCTAGCATCGAATCTGAATGAGGAAGAGGCAGCATTAATATTTCAATTATTGCTTAGCGCTTTCGAAACAGCTAATCATCAAAAGGTACAATATCAAAGTGAAGATCTCAAAGATGAATCTTCTCTAATGGTAAATGTAGAATTAAATACTAGAAATGTTCCTGCAGCTGTAATAGATAAATTACTAGGATTATTAAAATGAATACCTTATATCCAGAATTAATTAATGAAGAAGATGAGGCCACTTTTGCAGCTAATCTTTTTAAATTATATAAGCTTGATGAACGATGCGGCAAATTAGAGGCACCAAGTTTTCGAGTTCTTTATTTAAAAGATAAGAAAACACAGGTCCATATTTCGAATCACTTCAATAGCCCTACATGTATTATATCTTATTATAATATTAAAGATAAAAGCTGTGTCGATGCTAGAACGATCTCGAAAAAATTATATAACAAAATTCACGATCATTATTTCGAGGTCAAGAGAAATCACTATTGACACCATAATACGTATCTGGTAATATAGGTCATCAGAAGAAAGGGTCGAAGCCAAAATGACCTTCCAGAGCGTTTTAGAGAGTGTTGATAGCCACAAGGTAAATCAATATAAAGAGTATTGGAATAACGTTGCTCCACAGACAGATGGAGAATTTTTCCAAAGATGGTTGTTCGCATATACATCAATCCATACTACGTGGGAAAGCAATGTTAGAGCATACAACCATATCAAGAATTTCGAGTCGTGGATTGATGATAAAGATAAACTCGCTCATTTACTATATATTGGTAAAGCAGGTTGTCATAATCAGCGCACAAAGTATATCTGGGATTTTTCGAGCAAGTTCTGGGCGAATCCTGAAAGATTTAAAAAGACCAATAGAGAGAATTGGTTTAAGTTCCGCAATCGCCTCTCCCTTGAATTGTGGGGAATTGGACTAGCCAAAACAAGTTTCGCTCTTGAATTGTGCTATCCAGAAAAATGTCAAGCGGTATGTCTTGATGTTCATATGCTCCGTTTGCTTGGAATGAATGAACAGGGATATAAGAAAGATAATTCTAAAGATGTTGCCGAGTATGAACAAGGCGAACGGAAATGGCATTATCGAGCAGAGAAAATGAAAGCACCCAATTATATAGCCAGATGTATTTATTGGGATGTCAAACAAGGATATAAAAATTCGAGGTATTGGTCTTCCTGTTTAGAGAACCAACTACATTTCGATTTTTAAAAGATTACTGTAGGATGATTTTGGCTTCTTGTCCTACAGTAATTAGAGGGAGAACAATGACGTTCTCCCTCTCTCAAGAAGCTAAAGAATATTCTTGCGCATATATACTCCTTATGATATATTAGAGAAGAGGCCAATTATGAATTTAGATTTTAAGGTTTCAGGAAAACTCAATGTTCCTGACAATGCAATCAAGCATTATGATGTTGCTGGTAAGTTATATGCATTAGAGTTCAATAACAAGATGTATATGCTTCAGGTATGTCTTGTTGCTGAAAGTTCTGATGGTGAATACGAAATGATTCACCAGTATGATGAGATGCTTCTGAATGATATCTCTAATTTGAGATATGATGATGCAGAATTCAGTGAAGGTTAATCCAGCAAAACAATTGGCCAGAGAATCTAAAACTCTGGCCAATTGGGATCATCTATATTTAAATACTTACACATCTAGATTTCGTGGATACTTAATCTTTAAAAGAAAAGTCTCAAAGAATTATTGGCAATTCACGGTAAGTAATGATATAACAAGTTGTACATTTTTGATGTACGAGAAAGAAGCCAAAAAAAATGCCTAACTGGGTAATGAACGAACTTTCTTGTATCTTCCAAACGAGTGAAGAATACAATGCTTTTAAAATGAAAGCAAACACAGAATCGTTTTTCAATTCCTTCTTCCCTATGCCAGAAGTGCTAGAGGGAACTTTGTCTCCTCATATTGCTCCGGGTAATTTTATTGATGGAGTAAATAAGAGCAAGGGTACAAAATTCCTTACTATTGAAGGTGTCACTTTTTCTGATGACAAGTGGGATGCTGAACGTGCTAAACAGATTATTAAAAATATCAAAGCATTCGAGCAAACTGGATATCACGATTGGTATACTTGGAACCTTGATAATTGGGGTGTGAAGTGGGAAGCCAAAGATTGTAAATCAAAAGAACTATCTGATTTCAATACAATCATTTTCACTTTTGATACCGCTTGGGGAACACCAGAACACTTTGTTAGAGAACTATCTAAAAAGTATCCTACCGCTACATTTGAGATGGTTTCTGGCTCCATTGAAAACGATATGCATTACGAGTTTACCTGTGAAGATGGCGAATTCGAGGAAACCTGCTCATATGAATCTTTTAAAGAAGCAGTGGAAGATGGTAAATGGGGCGGATGGGATGAATGGTCTGATTTACTTCAAGAAAGTGAAGAAGTATGAGCATCCAAGAATTGATTGCCAAACTTCAAGAAATCGAGGCTAAATACCCACAATATAGCCAAGATACAGAAGTAGTGCTAGCAATCCACACCGAGAACGAATTTAGCGAAGAAGTGCATATTTCTTATATCGATGAGGTAGTGCATAAAGCGTTAGATACACACTCTGGATATATCTGCAGAATTGTTCTCACTGGTGAAATATACACGGAAGAATAATAATTTCGAGGGGAGATTTTTCGAGTCTCCCCTTTTTTATTGCGCATATGATATAATACAGCATGGAAAACTTGAAATGGATTCGAGCAATGGCAGACCGTTTGAGAGATGAACTTTCGAGCGAGTATGATGACGATACAAAAGATTTAATAATTCGAGCTTTTATGCAAGGATTATTTCAACAGCCCGGAATTGTAGAAGAGCTAAAATCGAGCTCTCTAATTGAAGCAGATTATTTCGAGGATGAGGGATGAAACTAATCTATATGGCTGATGGTTTATTCTTATATGAGAAAGAAAATTCTTATGTAGTAATGGATCAAAATGATAATGTTTTAAAAGAACTTAAAACATCTACCTCTTGTTCTAGATATATTTTAAAAACATTACAATCAAGACGTGCAGCAGAAAGACAAGCAATTGAAAAGACTAATCAAGACAAGAACAAAAACTGCGCCATTTGAGATATATCAAATAGATGATATATTCGTTGTTGAGAGAAACAAAATTGCAGAGTTTAAAAGCCAACACAGATATCGATGTTTAAATTATATTCAATTGCAACTTCTTCAATTGAAAATATTTAAGAAGACTAGATTTCCCATTGTAGAGTTTTAAAATATGAAAAGATTAATCAAGACAAGAATCAAAGTAGAGCCGTATAAGATATATCAATTAGATGATTCTTATGTAGCTGAATTAGATGATGTTGAAGTGTACAGAACAAAACATCAACATCTATGCACAAGCTTCTGTCAAATAAAATTAGCAGAAGA
Organism: Chloridella minuta; assembly: GCA_032273045.1. Classification (NCBI taxonomy): domain Eukaryota; class Xanthophyceae; order Mischococcales; family Pleurochloridaceae; genus Chloridella; species Chloridella minuta. Next base: position 8,431 of record JAUKPQ010018484.1, read on the forward strand.
AAGAAACCGACGCAACCAGATGATTCTAGAAAATATTAATACACTTAAGGCACAGGGAATTTTATGATACCTCTAATTAGTATTTTTCTTTTAACTAGTGTGGACCCGATCAAGAACTTTGTATCTTTAAAAACTTACATATCAGAGAATGCAAAAGCTCACTGTTATGTTTATTTTATTAATGAAGATATTCCAGACTTTCCAAGAGTGAATATAATTGAGAAAAGTAAATTTGATTTCTTCGCATATCTTGATACAATAGGCGTAGAACATTCTCAAGTAGGAAGTTACTATTTCTTTCAAAGGAAGCCAAAATGACAGATAAAGAACGAAAGATATTGGATAAGGAAATCCAATATCTGTGCGATTACCAAGACCGATTAAAAGCCATTAGAGAATACACCAACATCAATCCAGGATACACGTTCCTTAAAGAAGTGGAGACAATTGAAAGTCTCTATAGGAGTGTACTAGAGAACCGTAAGCATGAAAAGTCTATGTACTTCTCTGTTGGAACTTCTGGCTGGTTTGTTGTTTACCTAAGAGACAAGAAGAAATACAAAGAGGGTGAAGAATTTAGTATTAAAATCTATCACACCTTTGTCTGGTCTGATAACCTAGAGTAACCCAAATATCCCAAAGAAAATTCTTTGGGATATTCTTTTTGTGATATAATGACCCTATGGAAGCCAAAACCTTTACTTACTATATGACAGAACGACATGGGTACGTTGAGACTACCCGTGCATATCTACGTAAACTCAAAATCAGCAAACTTATCAGCCCATATTCTAGACAATCTGGCAATAAGGTTTATCTAGAAGAAGATGGTGATTTGACACTATTTGTCAAACGTCATACTGTTGTTGGAATTGAAGTCACTCTCAAAGAAGCAGAGAAAGAACAACGCTTCTTTGACAATATGTGGAATTACAAAGACGATGAATGCCAAGACCAACAATTTGACGGTTTCAAGTCAGAATGGTCTCTATCACAAAGAGTACATTTTGTTAAGCCAGATAGTCTCAAGCACGTCAGGAACAGCACCTTCGAAACTAAAGATGGAAAATGCCTCAAGATTGTGCCTACGTTCTACCTTGATGGCAAACCTCTCAATGATTTACAAATGAAGAAACTTGGCATCGAATTGACCACTATTACCTGTGGAGAATTGGACTATGAATATGAACTCTAATGATATATACGAATACCTTAAAGAGAAGAGCCCAGAAGCAATCCTCTACGATAATTGTGATTCTGCTCTAATTGGTACTGCTCGCTTGTATAGAGAAGAAAGATGGGTAGAGCTAGCAATTTATTCTTATGAAGCGCTAGTAGAACATTTCAAAGAAGAATTCTCCCAAGATGAAGATACCTCTATAGATGAAGCAGAGGAACAAGCAATGGAATGGGTTGACTATAATATTGCTGGCGGATATCTTGGCATCTACACACCTCTCATCATTAACGACTAATTGTAAAAGAAGAATATGGACATTTTCTTTCACGTATATCTCAAGAACGATTTTTCCCATATTCTTCTTGACAAATTCAAAAAGTTTAAAGCTTCTGGCCTATATGAGAAAACAAACAAGATTTATCTCACATTGTTTGGTGATATAGAAAAGAATCAAGAATTTCTCACTGACCTTAAAGATCTCTATAGCAAGATTGAATACGTCCTAATCTCTAATAAAGAATTTGACAATGAAGCTGATACTTTGAATTTCATGCTCAAGAAAGCTAGTGAATATTCTTCCAATACACCTATGCTTTATGTTCATACTAAAGGTGCTTCTCATACTCATCCAATTACAAAAAAGAATGTAAGTGCCTGGGTTAGATATTTAGATCTATACAATATTAACAAATGGGAAGAATGTATCCAAGGTCTAAAAGATAATGATGCAGCTGGCGGATTCTATGTTGAAGGTCCTAAACACTTCCAAGGAAATTTCTGGTGGGCTAATTCTGATTATTTAAAGAATCTTCCTAGAATAAATAATTCTAATATAGCTAATTTGAATAGAGGGGAATTTTGGATCTTGTCTAACACAGATAAAGTATATGCTTTATCTGGTGTAACTCCAGTAGATATGTACCAAAATTATTATTGCAAAGATGAAGATTTTCCATCTGGCTGGTAAAGATTTTTCTTGCAATTTTTTTAAGGGGTGGTAAATACCACCCCTTAAAATTTTGTCAAGTATTTTTTTAAATATTTTTTTGTTGGACTTTCTTTTTTTTAAATACTTGCATCCTATATACACAGATGGTAATATTCAGTATCAAATTGTTTGATAAGGAAGCCAACCACTATGTCAGATATGAATCGCACCTCGTTTCTTGAACTGGACGATGCACCAGTCAAGGTACAGCCAAACACCTCTGTTTTCAAGCCTGTAGATTCCCTTCAGGTACGTGAAGGTGCTACAGCGAAGCAAGATGCAAATGGTAATTGGGTCAACGCAATCGGTCTTCAGTCTACAGCAACCCATCGCCATGTAGCTAAGATTTGGCAAGACAAATGCACCCCATTGGCAGACTTTGTCAATGCTGTAAAGGGTGAAGCACCTAGCAAGAAAGATACAACCAAGAAGGAATCTGAAATTCGCCTCTTGGATGCAAACACTCTCATTGACGGTACGCCTCTCAATGATTCAGGTTTAAATTCCTTGCGTATGTTCACTGAAATTCCATCATCCATGCTTAACTTTCTCCAAGAGCGTGAATACAATGATGAGATGGTTAAGTTTGTCAATGCCGAACTAGACCGCCGTGAAACAGAATGGAATGGCAAGGGCAAGGATGCACGTAATTTCCTTGTTCGTACCCGCCAAGACAATGATGGCAATGATGTTATCCGTGCAATCGTGTCAGAGCGATATGGCGTGATTGACAATGCCGAAGCAATGGAAATTATTGCAAATTCTCTGCCATCCCTTGATGATGCACTTGCCTCCCATATCTTCAACAATGGTGATGATATCTTTGGCAATATCCTGTTGCCAGACCATAT
>JAUKPQ010018495.1:0-11449 GCA_032273045.1 Chloridella minuta
CCATTGATGACAGAATAGCTCTTGGGTCTCTAACGATACAAACAATTTTTGGATCAGGATAAAAGAAATTTAAAAAATCTCTGTGGTAACCCCACCCTCTACTCTTATCCATAACATATGGTTTATCGGTAATACTATCAAAAAATCCATTCACCCCTTGATAACAGAAGTTTCTAAATCCTTCTCTCATAATGTCCGAGTCTTGGGCTTTAAATTCGGCAGAATTTGAATAGTTAGATCTGGCACCATATACCAATTCTAAAACACCCGATGTTGGCGTAACGTAGAAATCAGGTCTTTGACCTAAAATATTTTGTAGTAGTGTTGAGCCTGCTCTTGGTAAAGAAGATTGGAAAAATATTTGTTTCATTATAATCCTTGTTTCGTTAAAGATTTTATTATTTCATCTAAATCAAAAATTGTTTCAGTTTCAAATGGGTAGTCATGAACCTGACCCTCAAAGTCATAATCAAATAAATAACTATCGGGTAATTTTTGATCATTAGGTATTTCTGCAACTATATTGTCGTGAATATCGTAACCAAATAATTTAGGTGAAGTACCCACCCATAATACTGTTGATGGTAAATTAAGCGCCGCTGCGGCATGTTGTAATGAAGAATCAATCAACAATCTTTTATCTGAATATAACAAAACTGATAATAATTCATGTGGAGACATTTCATGACTTATAGGTGTAACACCAACAGCAACAGGGGAACCTGGCCTAGTTATCTGTAAAATGTGATATTCATCTGAATACCTTTCAACAATTGATTGTACTATTGATATTGGCATATCTCTTGTCCATCTATATGGTAATCCACTTTCTTGGGTTAATAAACCTCCGTTTGATTGAATAACAAAAACAGGTTTATTTGACTTCCACATGTTACCATACTTTTGTATTTCCCTTGTTTTAAATTTTAATTCAGGTTGCTCATTATTATATTCTAAATTATATAACTTACACCAATTTTCAATCAGACTCATTTTTTTATGAATATGGTCAGTTGTGAAATATGGTTCGTGTTTAAATATTAAAGAGTCTTTTTCATTGATAAAATCTCTATAGAAATACGGAGTATTGCCAATTCTATATACCCTACTAACGTATTCAAGATTTATAAAAATTTGTGGGTATGCACATACGATTATTAATTCCCTATCCGGATTATTATTTTTAATACATTTTGCCACCGCAGTTGATGCTATGTGTTTTCCTAAACCCCCCTCAATGTGAAATATTGAATATTTTTTACTTTCCATAATACATGAAATATAAACAAAAAAATATTAAAAAAAATACTTTATTAATTAGAAATTTGACACTCTAATCCACTGACCAGTTAAACTCTCACCACTGTTTGTGTGATCAGAAGCAAGGATAATATGACCACCAACTGTCCAATTAATTGCCAAATTACTTATATCTCCAGAAACAGATGTAACGTCTTGGGCACTTGCCGTTGATGCGTTTGCACCTATTGTCCCAACACCTGTACCATTAACATTTACAATATTAATTCTTCTGTAAAAAATAAATGATCTTGTAGAAGCGGCAAACGTTGTGGAAGTACCTATTAATATTGCCCCCGAAAGACTCGCAGTCGTATTCCAATAAAAATAAGGAGTTAATGTTCCTAAAGTTGACGATTTACTAACCATACCTTCTATAGTGATAACATCACCGTTTGAAAATGTATTAGCACTAACACTTACACTAGTAAGAAATTGTATACCTGTTGTACTAATGGCTGACCCTGCGGTGACATTTGATATTGACTTGTATGGATTACCTACGTTTACTGTTAAAAATTTTGCCATTTTATCCTACCGCAACCCTCATATATCTAAAGTTCATTGTGTCTGACGCAGATAAAACTCTCGCAGCAGCTATTATATAACTATCAACAGTCCAATTTATTGTAAATACTTCTAAAGCTGATGCAGTTTCATTCAAATCATTACCTAATGTTGCGAGACTTGTTGGGAATCCGTAACTTTGAGTACCTGATGTTCCATTAATAAATATTTTCCGATAAAGTCCGTATGAACTGGCGGTTGCGGTACCAGCAGAAAAAACACCAAAAAGAACAGGTGACCCTGTCAAATTATTTGAGGTATTCCAATAAAATCTAACATCGTAACCATTATTAGCATTAATTTTATCAAATAGAGCGTAAGTTCTAACAACATCACCTAAAACAAAAGTATTTGCAGGTAAAAATATTGTTCCTAAAGTAACAAGTGACGTTGAGGTTGTTGACGCCGACGTTGTCGTTTGGAACGAATTAAATATATTTCCAGTATTGTATCCGTTTATACTAGGCATTTCCAAATATATAATTTATACACTCATCTGAGTTATTAAATACGTTACCATCCACCATTATATCACTAACGGTTAATATTACTATGTTTTCCTCTAATTCTACAAAAAAATCTAAATCAGATAGTTTCATATACGGTAAACCTGACGGGACGTATTGACCATTGACATCAACCATTAACTGAGTATTCGTAAAATATCTTTCAATATCTAAAAAAACATTACCTTCAGTGTTTGGTGATTTTTTTAATCCATTACTAATTTTTAACAATTCTAACATACTAATTACTTATTTTTAAAAATATACACCTTTGTTGTGAACCTGTACCGTTTTGACCTGCAATTATAACATAATTATTAACCGTCCAATCGATAACTAATGTTGAAGGTGGTTGTGTTACCGCCTGAAAATCGGAATAAAAACTTGAGTTAGTTGCACTAATAAGTGTACTTGTGGTACTTGACCTTATTGCTAAACGTCTCATACCATATTGGTTAATTATGGGATTAGCCATTACCCGTATGGCTAAAAGTTGTGCCCCCGTAAGACTATTGGTTGTATTTATAAAATAAGACCAGTTTCTTGTTGATGTGGTATTATCCATTTGAGACTGAGACTCAATTGTGACAATATCACCAACAGTAAATGTATTTGCAGGTACAAAAACACTTGCCATTAAAAATGCTTGGTTGCTGGTCGTATAAGTTGTAACCCCTGTTGTACTTATAGTGACCTTGTTATTATACTTAAATAAAACACCATTTACCTCACTCATATCATTAAATAACTACCCAACTACCACTTGGTGCAAAATACATTTTATCGTTAGCGGTACTTGTAACGTATCCGATAACTCTTACAACATGTCCTGTAGTTGTTGGTGCGGTTTCAGTAAATGCTCCTGCAGTTGCTGATAAGTATAATACATTACCAATAGTACCCATAGCGGTATAACTACCATTTGAGGTAAATCTTGCATTACCTCTAACTAATACTCCTGCTGCTCCTGTCGTACTTAAAGCAATACCCAACATTCTTGTTGCTCCTGAAACTACATCGGCATCAGCATTTTCCCAATTACCCGAAGCATTCAACACCACAACATTACCCGCAGTTAAACTAGAACCACCACCAAAATAAACAACTTCACCGGCCACACTAGCAGTACCTAAGTTATTTTCATAATATGTTATATTATTAACAAATGTCCCACTACCTTGAGAGGTAATACCTGTACCAACAATAAACGATGTTGAACAAGTAGCTGAGTTATTACAACCACCTAAAATACCTGATAAAGCGCCTGATGCTACATTACCACCTCCACCTACAACTACCGAACAAGAACCTGATGCAGTATTTGATGTTCCTCCACCAACAAATGAACCAATACATGATGATACATTACCTTGTCCGCCACCAATAAATGAACAAGCTCCTGTTGCACTATTTGATACACCGCCACTAATTGTTGATATATTTCCGGATGCTGTGTTACAAAACCCACCACCAATAGATACATAGTAATTAGACGCAGTATTTTGATAACCACCACCAATGAAACTTAGTCTAGCCGCACCACTAGCGGTATTAAGTGTACCACCACCTATCACTGAATATGCACCGGAATATCCTCCTGAATTTGTATTTTGATAACCACTACCAATAAATCCATAACAACTACTTGTACGGTTAAATGCTCCACCAACAACAACACTCCAAGAAGTTGTTCCTGAATTGGATTGACCTCCACCGACAAATGAAGATTGACCTAAAGCGACATTAAAACGACCACCACCTACAAATGAGTATTGACCACTTGCTGTATTTCCTGATCCACCTAATATTGATGAATATCCTCCACCCGCGTTGTTACGTTCCCCACCACCAACTGTTGAGTAACCGTAATTTGATGTATTATATTTTCCACCGCTAATTGTACCATATACTGCGGAGATAGTATTATTCGTACCACCACCAATGGATGAATAACTAGCGGAACAAGAAAGTGTATTTGATCTACCACCAGTAATAACACCATAATCTATATTATTTCCTACCGAATTAATAAGATTGTTTAATCCACCACCTATAAATGATGCGGTAGTTGTACATGCGCCACATATATTATTACCGTTTCCACCAGCAATTGTAGAGTTATCATTGTTTCCGGAACACATTTGATTAGTAAATCCACCACCAATTGTTGCATTGGTCAATGAACCGGTAGCGGAGGCCATTTTATTATTATATCCACCACCAATTGTGTTATTTTCTACATTATAATACGCACTTGCAGTATTACAATATCCACCCGAAATATTGTTATAGTTGATCCGACACCCTGGTGTATGTGTAACTAAACTATTTAAAGTTACACCACCAATTGTATTACATCCGATAATACCACGTGGACTAATGGCGTTTCCGTATCCACCACTAATTGTATCAGCATCAAGAGCGGCTTGATTTCCGTATCCACCACTTACTGTTGAATTTTTACCATTAGCAACATTGAATTGACCACCACCAACAGTTGAATTGTATCCACTTGCAGTATTACAATATCCACCAATTACTGTTGAATAATAAGAATTTGCCGTATTTTTATAACCTCCACTTACTGTTGAATACCCCCCTGATGCCGTGTTCAAACCACCGCCGCTTACCGTTGAACCATAATTACTAGAAGTATTATCATATCCACCACCTACTGTTGAATATAGGTTACTTGCAGTATTACTATATCCACCACTTACTGTTGAATTACGATCACTTGCAGTATTACAATAACCTCCACTTACTGTTGAGGTATAACCACTTGCGATATTATCTCTACCACCACCAACGAATGATAATGTTCCTGATGCGGTATTGCCACTACCACCAGCAATTGATGATGATGTTCCTGAATTTGTATGTAATAGACCAACCGTTAATTTTTGATTTACCTCTAAAGTTGTACCATCAAAAGTTAGATTGGTACATGCCATCGCATTGGTAGTAGATGATCCCGTTGCTGTTAACACTCTATAATCTGCAGGATTTACAATTGCGTTGAATCCTGTTCCTGATGAACCTGAAGTTCCATTTGTACCATTTGCTCCCGCAGCACCATTAGTACCACTTGTCCCTGAAGATCCGTTAGTGCCGTTTGTTCCTGATACCCCATTAGTACCATTAGTACCATTAGTACCATTAGTTCCATTTCTACCTGAAGACCCTGAAGAACCTGATGTTCCTGAAGAACCTGATGTTCCATTAGTACCACTTGTTCCTGAAGATCCTGACGTTCCGTTAGTACCATTTGTCCCTGAAGCACCATTTGTTCCATTTGTACCGGACGCACCTGACGCTCCACTTACTCCCGATGTACCATTTGTACCACTAGTCCCTGCAGATCCTGAAGTACCATTAGTTCCTGAAGTACCATTAGTTCCGTTTGTGCCGCTAGTCCCGTTAGTTCCTGAAGTACCATTTGTTCCGTTAGTTCCTGAAGTACCATTTGTCCCTGATGTTCCATTAGTTCCGCTAGTTCCATTAGTTCCTGAAGTACCATTTGTTCCGTTAGTACCTGAAGCCCCATTTGTTCCATTAGTTCCGCTAGTTCCGTTAGTACCTGAAGTCCCATTTGTACCGTTTGTTCCATTTGTTCCTGATGTTCCGTTTGTACCGCTAGTTCCTGAAGAACCATTAGTACCCGATGTTCCATTAGTTCCGTTTGTCCCTGATGTACCATTAGTACCACTTGTTCCATTAGTTCCGTTTGTCCCTGATGTACCATTAGTACCCGATGTTCCATTAGTTCCGTTTGTCCCTGATGTACCATTAGTACCACTTGTTCCTGAAGATCCATTGGTTCCTGACGTTCCATTTGTACCACTAGTTCCATTTGTTCCATTTGTACCGCTAGTTCCATTCGTACCTGAAGTACCATTTGTTCCTGATGTTCCCGATACTCCGCTTACACCTGAAGTCCCACTACTTCCATTTGTTCCGCTAGTTCCTGAAGAACCTGATGTTCCGTTAGTACCTGATGTTCCATTTGTTCCGCTAGTGCCTGAAGATCCACTCGTACCATTTGTTCCTGAGGTTCCATTAGTTCCATTAGTACCCGATGTACCGTTTGTTCCACTTGTTCCTGAAGAACCTGATGTTCCGTTTGTACCTGACGTTCCATTGGTCCCGCTTGTACCATTCGTACCATTTGTTCCTGATGTTCCGTTTGTACCAGAAGATCCCGATGTTCCATTAGTACCTGAAGTTCCATTTGTTCCCGATGTTCCATTAGTACCTGATGTCCCATTGGTACCATTAGTCCCTGATGTGCCGTTTGTGCCGCTAGTACCATTTGTTCCAGAAGTACCTGAAGACCCACTTGTACCATTCGTTCCTGAAGTACCGTTTGTTCCGCTTGTCCCATTAGTACCATTCGTTCCATTTGTTCCTGAAGTCCCGTTAGTTCCGCTAGTACCTGAAGAACCTGATGTTCCATTTGTACCTGAGGTTCCATTAGTACCGCTAGTTCCGTTTGTACCTGAAGTTCCATTAGTTCCACTTGAACCATTTGTTCCTGAAGTCCCATTGGTCCCATTCGTTCCGCTAGTACCATTAGTTCCTGAAGTTCCATTAGTTCCACTTGAACCATTAGTTCCATTTGTACCTGAAGTTCCGTTAGTTCCGTTTGTACCATTAGTACCATTGGTTCCTGAAGAACCTGAAGAACCTGAAGTTCCGTTGGTTCCGTTGGTTCCGTTAGTACCATTTCTACCTGACGACCCTGACGATCCGCTAGTACCTGACGATCCGCTAGTACCTGAAGATCCTGATGTGCCGTTTGTTCCACTTGTTCCTGACGATCCGCTAGTGCCTGAAGATCCTGATGTGCCGTTTGTTCCTGACGTTCCGTTTGTTCCGCTTGTCCCCGATGACCCTGAAGTCCCATTTGTTCCTGATGAACCATTTGTCCCCGACGTACCATTTGTTCCTGATGTTCCGTTTGTACCATTTGTACCTGAAGTACCATTAGTTCCGCTAGTTCCTGAAGATCCTGATGTTCCATTTGTTCCGTTTGTCCCACTAGTACCATTAGTACCACTAGTTCCTGATGTTCCATTGGTCCCATTCGTTCCGCTAGTACCATTAGTTCCTGATGTTCCATTGGTCCCATTAGTTCCGCTAGTACCATTAGTTCCTGATGTTCCATTTGTACCACTAGTTCCATTTGTACCTGAAGTACCATTAGTTCCATTTGTACCTGAAGTCCCATTAGTTCCCGATGACCCTGAAGTCCCATTAGTACCACTAGTTCCATTTGTACCTGAAGTCCCATTAGTTCCATTTGTACCTGAAGTCCCATTAGTACCACTAGTCCCATTTGTTCCTGATGTTCCGTTAGTACCATTGGTTCCATTTGTACCTGATGTTCCATTTGTACCTGATGTTCCATTTGTACCTGAAGAACCATTGGTACCGTTAGTCCCATTTCTACCTGATGACCCTGATGAACCACTTGTACCTGAAGACCCATTTAAACCACTTACTCCTGAAGTACCATTTGTTCCACTTGTACCTGAGGAACCTGAAGTCCCGTTTGTACCATTCGTTCCTGAAGTTCCGCTAGTACCTGATGATCCTGATGTGCCGTTAGTACCACTAGTACCATTTGTTCCGCTAGTACCTGATGAACCATTAGTTCCATTCGTACCATTTGTTCCAGAAGTACCATTTGTACCACTAGTTCCTGAAGATCCCGAAGTCCCATTTGTTCCTGATGTACCATTCGTTCCACTAGTACCATTCGTTCCGTTTGTCCCGTTGGTTCCTGAAGTCCCATTTGTACCTGAAGTACCCGAAGACCCACTTGTACCATTCGTACCACTAGTTCCATTTGTACCTGAAGTACCATTAGTTCCATTCGTACCTGACGTTCCGTTTGTACCACTTGTTCCTGAAGAACCACTAGTCCCATTTGTACCGTTAGTTCCATTCGTACCTGACGTTCCGTTAGTACCGCTTGTTCCTGAAGACCCTGACGTTCCATTTGTACCTGATGAACCTGATGTCCCGTTAGTACCTGAAGTTCCGTTGGTTCCACTAGTTCCATTGGTTCCATTTGTACCCGATGTGCCATTTGTACCTGAAGTTCCGTTAGTACCGTTAGTACCCGAAGTCCCGTTTGTTCCGTTTGTCCCTGAAGTACCATTTGTACCTGAAGTTCCTGACGTGCCCGAAGACCCACTAGTACCGTTAGTACCTGAAGTCCCATTTGTCCCATTTGTACCGTTAGTTCCATTTGTACCATTTCTACCTGAAGATCCTGACGACCCACTAGTACCTGAAGAACCGCTAGTTCCCGATGAACCTGATGTTCCATTAGTTCCTGAAGTTCCGTTAGTACCATTTGTTCCTGACGTGCCCGAAGACCCACTAGTACCTGATGATCCACTAGTACCATTTGTACCTGATGTTCCGTTTGTTCCTGAAGTTCCGCTAGTACCTGATGATCCTGATGTGCCGTTTGTTCCGCTAGTACCATTGGTTCCTGATGTTCCGGATGAACCTGAAGTTCCATTTGTACCGCTAGTACCATTAGTTCCCGATGTACCATTTGTGCCGCTAGTACCATTAGTTCCCGATGTTCCATTAGTTCCTGACGTACCAGAAGATCCTGAAGTTCCATTTGTTCCGTTAGTCCCCGATGTACCGTTTGTTCCACTAGTTCCTGAAGAACCTGATGTCCCCGATGAACCTGATGTCCCCGATGAACCTGATGAACCATTAGTACCTGAAGTTCCATTTGTTCCGTTTGTTCCGCTAGTCCCCGAAGATCCTGATGTTCCATTCGTACCTGAAGTCCCGTTAGTTCCTGAAGTTCCGTTGGTGCCGCTAGTTCCAGAAGATCCTGATGTACCATTAGTACCATTTGTTCCAGATGTGCCTGAAGAACCTGAAGTCCCGTTAGTACCACTAGTCCCCGATGAACCTGACGTTCCATTAGTACCTGAAGATCCTGAAGTTCCATTTGTTCCTGACGTTCCATTTGTACCTGAGGTTCCGTTTGTTCCACTAGTACCTGAAGAACCATTAGTTCCATTAGTTCCGCTTGTTCCATTAGTTCCGCTTGTTCCATTAGTTCCATTAGTTCCGTTAGTACCATTTCTTCCTGAAGATCCTGATGACCCACTAGACCCATTCGTTCCGCTAGTACCATTCGTACCGTTAGTCCCCGAAGTTCCGTTTGTACCGCTAGTTCCTGAAGAACCACTAGAACCATTTGTTCCTGAAGTACCCGATGCGCCTGTTACTCCACTAGTACCGTTTGTCCCATTTGTACCACTAGTCCCTGAAGATCCTGAAGTACCGTTTGTTCCCGATGTCCCATTCGTTCCGTTGGTACCATTAGTCCCTGACGTTCCGTTTGTTCCGCTCGTACCTGAAGTCCCATTTGTACCCGACGTTCCGTTTGTTCCATTTGTTCCTGATGTTCCATTTGTACCTGAAGTTCCGTTTGTTCCGCTAGTACCCGAAGACCCTGAAGTACCATTAGTTCCTGAAGTTCCGTTGGTACCGCTAGTACCTGAAGACCCATTAGTTCCATTGGTTCCTGATGTGCCGTTAGTTCCCGATGTTCCATTGGTACCATTCGTTCCGTTTGTACCATTTGTACCTGAGGTTCCGTTAGTTCCATTCGTACCTGAAGTACCGTTAGTTCCTGATGTTCCGTTAGTTCCTGAAGTACCGTTAGTACCTGATGTACCATTCGTTCCGTTTGTTCCTGAAGTTCCGTTCGTACCACTTGAACCATTTGTTCCGTTTGTTCCTGAAGTTCCGTTCGTACCACTTGAACCATTCGTACCGTTTGTTCCTGAAGTTCCGTTCGTTCCGTTTGTTCCTGAAGTTCCGTTTGTTCCCGAAGTTCCGTTAGTACCATTCGTTCCATTAGTACCCGAAGTACCATTAGTCCCATTCGTTCCGCTAGTTCCGTTTGTTCCTGAAGTACCATTCGTCCCATTCGTTCCGCTAGTTCCTGAAGTACCATTCGTTCCGCTAGTTCCATTTGTACCATTCGTACCACTAGTTCCTGAAGATCCGGATGTCCCATTCGTACCGTTTGTTCCTGAAGTTCCATTCGTACCTGATGTACCGTTAGTTCCACTAGTTCCTGATGAACCTGATGTTCCTGAAGTACCATCAGCACCAGCAATATCCCAATTTGATCCGTCACTTTGTACGGTTATTGAACCATATTGTGTTAAAGTTTTTGTTGCTGATCCGTCAATTGTTTGACCACCCGTTGTTGCAAGAGTAATTGTCCCCGCACCACTATTTTTTATAAGAAAGATTTGACCCGCAATTCCTACCGAAGTTGGGAGCGTTACCGTAAAAGTACCACTCGTACAATCAATAAAATAATTATCTACATTAATTGCGTATGTTGAGCTTACTCCCGTGTATGGGAATGTTATACCACCTAAAGATATTATACCACGTCTTGCGACGAATTCATTTGCCATCTATTCTTTCTCTTTTTTCCCTATCCAAAAGAAAATCCTTTGATTTATGTTTTATAGATAAATATTACCTTACTAAAGTTTATTACCTTAAAAGAAAATTTAAATGAAAGTTTATAATTTTAGAATGTAACTCTTGAGGATGCCCCAATATTCCAAGTACCTGAACTTATCACGGCAGTTAATGATACGAAAGTTCCGTTATTTTCGACTTTGAATTTTACAGGTAGTGTTGATGCATTTAAATCAGGTGTTGAGTAGTCAACCCAAGTCGCATTAGTTGATTGATCCCAAACCGCAATGATTTGACCACTTCTCATTCCTTGTGTTGATGTGTTACGAAAATAATACTCAAACACTGCACTTGACCCTGAACTTGTTAATATCCTATTTAAAAGAGTGTCTGTCGTTATACCACTTACAACACCTGATTGGTTGTATTGTATACCATATTGTTGTGAATTACCACTTATATATAAAAACGAACCATCAAATGTTAAATTTGATTCTCCATTTATTGTACCACCACCGTTATCTGTTAATACTCTATTATTAGCAGTATTTGTAAATTTAGCATGATATTTTCCATGTTTGTTACTATTG
>JAUKPQ010018506.1:0-11448 GCA_032273045.1 Chloridella minuta
GACCGTGTATATAAAACAGTTATATATTCAGATGAGGATTTAGAAAATGCTTATAGATCACCGTACACAGAAGATGTCAATCTTCGCAGTCTTGAAATCAGTTTTGATCGTGTTTGTCAGTTCTCTTGCAGTTATTGCAATCCTGCTTTCAGTAGCACTTGGGTTAAAGACATCAATGCCAGCGGGCCATACCTTCACTTGGTATCAGATGGTAGGAATCATTTTACTCACAGCCATGATAGTAGTCAACTTTATAAATTCGGTCAAGTTAATCCGTATGTACAGGCTTTCTTCGCTTGGTGGGAAAGTGACCTCCATCAAACACTCGACGAGTTACGAATCACCGGAGGAGAGCCCCTCATGTCAGGAGACACCTGGAAACTCCTTGACTGGTTCAAAGCGAACAAAGGCAAAAGCAAAACAAGGTTAGCAATTAATTCTAATCTAGGAACTCAAGTTGATCTTGATCGTTTATTTGCAAGTGTGGACGCACCCATTGACCTATATACTAGTAATGAATCCATTGGATTACATGCAGAGTATATTAGAGACGGATTGGTTTGGGACGATTGGGCTAATACTGTAGAATTACTATTAGACAATCAACTTAATAACAAACTACGTGCCTTGCATATTATGTGTACTATCAATGCACTATGTTTAGATAGCCTAGTAGACTTTTTAGAATGGATAGTTAACTTAAAGATCAGCTACGGCAAAGCGGCAGTTAATGTTTCACTAAATATATTACGCTTTCCTAGTTTTCAATCTGCATTAGTCTTGCCTGCCCAAATAAGAACTGAGTACAAAGAGCAACTTGCAGACTTTATGGCTAGACATCAAGGTTCGGAGTTTATACACGAGTATGAATGGAATCAGCTACAACGCTTAGTTGATTATCTTGATGTAGTTAAAACTCCGCACAGCGAAGCATTTGAACTAGACAAATTACGTAGTGACTTCAAGCAGTTCTTTACTCAGTACGATCAACGTCGTGGTAAAGACTTTACAGCGGCATTTCCAACCTTAGTAGAATGGTATAACAATATATGACAAAACTTAACAAAGAAGCATATGAAACTTTTGCCGGCGAATCGTGGCTGTCGTACAACGATTATGTAAATAATGTAAAAATTAAAAATCCTGTGATAGCCAAAGAAATAGCCAAATTAGAAGAACAATCTGCTATTGTTAATAGAGGGTACGAATATAACTCACTAAAGCCGTTACACATAGATGTTAATCAACTGACAGAAACACAAAAATATAAATTAACACAAAGTAAAACTTTTTGTATGATGCCTTGGGTACACATGCATGCCTTTCCTGATGGTCGTGCATATCCTTGTTGCTTTGCTGATTATTGGCATCCGGTTGGTGACTTACGTAAAAACACAATGGCAGAAGTTTGGAATCAAACAGGCTACAAGACAATACGTATAAACATGTTGCAAGACAAGTCCAGTGTCCAATGTACCAAGTGCTATGAACAAGAAGCCAATGGATTCTTTAGTATGCGTAATGATGCTAATAAAACATACGGACACCACGTCGCAGTTGTAGACGATACACAATCTGACGGTACTTATCATGATTTTAAGTTAAGATATTGGGATGTCAGATTCAGTAATCTTTGCAATTTTAGTTGCCGTACTTGCGGTCCTGTTTTTAGCAGCAATTGGTACAATGATCATGTTAAGCTATATGATAGGAAGCCTGATGTACTCGGACGTGATATGGCTCGTGTGGAGTATACAACTGGCAACGAAGACGACATGACAGCACAAATGCTACCGCATATACCATATCTTGAACAAGTATACTTTGCTGGTGGTGAACCGTTGATTATGAAGGAACATTACTTTATGTTAGAAAAGCTTATCGAACATGATAAAACAGATATTCGTATTCAATATAACACAAATTTTAGCGAATTACAATTTAAAGATAAGCATGTATTTGAGTACTGGAAACATTTTAAAGATGTTAGTGTTGGTGCAAGTCTTGATGCAAGTGGTGCTCGTGCTGAACTAATGCGTAAAGGGACCAATTGGCAACAGGTATTAGAAAATAGACAGCGTATGAAGTCTGAAGTGCCGCACGTTGATTTTTACGTTAGCGCAACAGTTAGTGCAATGAACGTATTACATGTAATAGACTTTCATAGAGAATGGACTGAACTAGGGTTAATTGAAGCTAAAGATTTTAATATTAATTTATGTCAAAGCCCGGATTGGTATCGCGCAAATATTTTTCCCACCTGGTTTAAGGAGCAGGTAATTAAACCAAAATACCAAGAGCATTTAGCGTGGCTAGAACCACAAGACAAACTACAACGTGCAACCAATGGGTTTAAATCGTTGCTGAATTTTATCATGACAGATAATACCAAGGATATTGAAATACACGAATTTGAATATGAATCGTTTAAAGGTGCAAGTTGGCCAACATGGCAAGAATTTCAACTTAACAAAAAAACAAACAATCCTATTATAGATAAAGAAATTGATGAATTTGTTTCTACATTACAACAAGCTAACGAATTTAACGAATTTAAAACACAAATTGAAAAATTAGATCTAATTAGAAACGAAGATTTCTGGGCAACGTTCCCGGAATTAGCAGAATTAAAATGACCTTACCTAAATCAATATGCATGCTACCATGGATTAGTATAGAAACGAGTCCTATAGGATCCGCAAGGCCGTGCTGCCTAGCACATGATGAGATTGTTGACGAGCATGGTATCAAGTACGACCTAAACCGAACAGACTTGGTTACTATATACAAGAGTAACTACATGCAACAATTACGTAAAGACTTTCGTGCCGGAGAACAACCTAAAACATGTCAACGCTGTTGGGATGAAGAAGCAGCTGGTCGCGATAGTAAACGTATACACAGTCAAATAAGACTAAAAGAACTGTACACACAAGTAGACTGGGCAAATGATACTCCGGATCAACTTTGGTTTGTTGACTTGAAGCTGGGTAACATTTGTAATCTTAAATGTCGTATATGCGGTTCATGGTCAAGTAGTAAATGGGCAGATGAAGAACTAAAGTATATGCCAAAAGAGTTTGATAAAAAACAACATATAGCTTATCAGTGGTTAAAGCAAGGCGCATGGCCAAGAAATCAAGATACAAACTTTTGGAATAATTTACGTGAATTGTTACCTAATATCAAATATCTTGAATTTACCGGCGGAGAACCATGGTTAATTAAAGAACATTTTGACTTACTTGAATTTGCAGTAGATCAAGGATACAGCAAAAACATAGACATACATTACAATACCAACGGTACGGTTATACCTACTGAAGCATGGGTATGGCGACATTTTGGTCGCGTGGATATTGCATTTAGTATAGACAATGTTAGGGATAGATTTGAATATGAACGGTATGGTGCGATATGGGACGAAGTTACGGAAAACATCGATACTATTCATAGATTAAGAGATCAATGGAGCAACATCACTACCCAACTTTGTTTTACTGTAAACATACAGAATGTTTACTATCTTGATGAATTACTGGCTTGGGCAGACTTTAAAGGATTTGACAATATATATTTTAATATGCTGCACAGTCCGGATCATGTAAGTGTACAACGCATGACTCCTGCCGCAAAAGAGCTAGTGCTAAACAAATTAAAAACAGTATTCTGGACCAGTGCATTTTATCAGAAAGAAATTGATAGTGTTATTAATTTTATAGAGTTAGGACCAGGTAGTGACGGTCAAGAGTTTTTAGAAAAAATGCAACGTGCTGATGCTTATCGCAAACAAAACTTCATGGATACTCATCCAGAAATAGCCTTGGCAATGGGCTATGAATAAAGATTTAAGATTTTATGTACTTGAGGACGATTATAATATTTTCTCGGGTACAAGCTGGCCTTCCTATAATGATTACATCAATGGAATGAGGGTAGAGTTACCAGAGATACAAGAAGAAATTGATAAATTCACTGAGAAACAAGTTAAATTAGGTATAAAAGGCAAGTTCTTATTAAATGTAGAATATACAACAAAATATCAACCCGAACAAGATAACGATTTAGATTATAAACAAAAATCTTTTAATTTGCCAAGTATAAAAACTGGAATTACTAATACATGTAATGTTCCTTGGAATATAGTAGCGGTAGACGTAAAAGGTAGAGTGTTTATATGTAATTGTGACGGACACGTTCCTTTTCCGGTAGGACATGTGTTAGATTTTGAAACATTCGACGATATCTTTACATCTGCCCCTGCACAAAAAATTCAACAAGCAGTAAAGAATAAAACCTTTGAGTATTGTGCAGTAGATTTTTGTGGAATACGCGGTAGTAGTTTAATTTACCCGTCAGACCAAATAAAAATTAATATAACATTTGATATTAGTTGTAATATACAGTGCCCAAGTTGCAGAGAAAGAAAAATATTTGTTAATGACCCTGTTATGATTAATTCAAAACTAGAATTAGGAAATCGTATAGAGCAGTGGATAAGAACAACAGATAAAAACGTACTAGTAGAATTCGCAGGCGGTGAACCGTTGGCCAGCCTTGTTTATTCTAAGATGTTTGACAATTATTCTCAAATTGACAATGTAAAATTTTTGTTAAGAACAAATGGTCTATTGATACGCAATAACGTTGATTTAATAACAAAGTTAAAAGATCGTTTAAATTTTAGCATTAGCATTGATGCAGCGTCAAAAGATACATATGAACAAAAAACAAGATTAGGTGGTAAATGGGAACACTTAATTGAGGGATTAGAGATTGTTAAAAATTTGGAAATACCGGCTACTAATTGTACTTTTGTTATACAAAAAAACAACTTACACGAAGTATTGCCTTTTGTGAGTTTGTGTCAAAAATATAACTTAACTCCTTCGTTTACAGTGTTGCAAGATTGGGGAACATGGCATGATTATCGCGAGCATTGTGTGCATTTTCCTGATTCAGAGCTTTATAACGATTTTAAAATTGCAATAAAAGAATTAAAAAAATTAAATGTAGATGTGTCACATGTGATACATTGGATACAATGAATAAACCAGAAACACTATGCATGGCGCCTTGGACACACACCTATCTAAGTCCACAAACAGAAAGACGTATGTGTTGTGCATCACGTGAACCTGCACAGAACTTTGAACAGTATATAGACACACGAGCTGGTACTGGCAAGTACATTCCTATAACATTAGACAAACATTGGAACAGCGACCACATGCGCTCAGTACGCAGACGCATGATAGCAGGTGAAACATTACCTGAGTGCGAAGTATGCAATGACAAGTTATTGAACAAAGATGTTTACCGCAGTTATTTCAATCAACTCTTCGGCGATAAGTATTCGCAAGTACTAGAACAAACTGATGCTACGGGTTATACTACTATGAAGCCAGTCAGTTGGGACTACCGGTTCAGCAACTTATGTAACTTCAAGTGCCGTATGTGCGGCGATATGTTGTCCAGTAGCTGGGAAAGTGAGCAGCGTCAACATAATATGATCAACTGGGATAATCCTAAGAACACCTGGATGCGCCCCGAAGTCAAATACCAGATTGAGCAGTTTCAAAGTAGTCAGATTGAACAAGAGTTTTCTGACGCGGTTGAGGACCACCGTGTAGAAGAAGTGTACTGGGTAGGTGGCGAACCTTTAATGTATGAACAGCATTGGAGGTATATGAAAAGAATAATAGAATTAGGAGATGGTCCAAATGTCTACGCAAGATATAATACTAACCTTAGTAGAATTAACTACAGGGGTATTAATTTGTTTAGGGATATATTATCTGGGTTACGGGATTGGCAAGTCTGCGCGAGCCTCGATGGAACAGGAAGAATTGGCGAGTACATTAGAACAGGCCTCAAATACGATAGCTGGCTTGAGAACTTCGCTGAAGGAGTATCGCATTCAACTCATAATAGACAGATGCGAATCGATTTCACCCTTACCTTGCCAGGAATGTTTGAGATTGAACGGATTGCAAGATTGTCCACAACCTACGGAGTACAAGTTCTGGCGAAGGTAGTTTTTAGTTTTAGTCCGGACATAGTTATGTCACCTTTAGCACTACCCAGACCCTTATTAGATAAGTGGGTAGACGAAATTTTGGATGGCCCAACCACACCCCTCGGCCCGTTAAAGGATATCTTGCTCCAGCTAAAAACTAGACCCACATTTCAAGAGCAGTATGGCGAAGCGGAATATACCAAAGGCATTGCTCAAGGCAAGGCTCGTGTGTTACAATTAGAGGCTATTCGTAGTCAAGACATTACTATGGCGGAAATATTATCAGAAAGAGCGGATGTTTATGAGTGGTGGCGATCAATTTGAAATAAAAGTAGTTTTGCGAAATCCTTTAGATTACAGTGATCAGATATCTTATTATATCAAGGTATACAATAACCTATTAGCCAAAGATTGGCTTTCTGCACTAACCAGTCTATTAATTTCAAATAAACATTTAGAAAAAAATTTTTGTTTCCTAGGATTTCCTAAAACTGCAAGGACCTTGGAATATCTTTGTACTGAATTAAACTTGTATGTATTACAAATTAATAATTTTAATGCAACAGAAATATGGCAGAATAGCGGTTTAGACAGTTATATAATTGAAGAGTACTATACCCCTGATGTTGTTAGATACGGTCCTGAATATCCTTATCTTAAAGAAAAAGTTTCTGTTCCGTCAGCTCTATATTTTGAAAAGACACTAGGATATCGAATAAAGCATGGCGTAATGAATAGATTGCATAATCACTTTGAAAAACTTCAAGGTACAGTTTGGCAATTAAGCGAGTATTATATTTTAGCAGATTACGAAACAAAATATGCAATAAGACAGTTGAATACTATCTGTCACGAAATAGAAAATTTAGTTCTTAGTCAACATAAAATGAATACCATGCCAGAATGGGTGCGTCCAAGTCAAATAACTACATTTCTTCATGCTGAAAGATACGATTTAACTTCAGAGCATAAGAAAATAAGTTTAGACAATGGGTTTAATAGAAGATTTGGCGAAGTGTATATGCACTGGTCACAAATAGGTAAGACTTTAATGGAAGTTTTTAGAGACGAGAATTCTCCAAAATTAAACGTTGGTAATGATCCAACTGACATATCAATCGGAAGTGGGACTACATGCGAAGCAATAACTGCTCTAAAATATTATAGCGGAGAATTTGACATTGAGTGGGGAAATGATATAGTACAAAAGAGTCATAAATTTCATGACAATCTTATTAATAATTTTTATGCATGGTTAGATGACAATCAAATTGATAGGAATAATCCGGATCTATGTTTAGGTTATTTGCCAATTGGTGCTGTTGATTTAATAAAAAGTTTTAACACTGAAGATCCGGATAAAATTAGGAATATCTTATCTAATTATCTTGATATTTACAAAATAGAAATTGGTAATATATCTCAAACATACAACTATTGTTGGACTGACTTAGATTATAAACAAATGCAAATAAACATGATGAAACCTGGTTATGATTATAATAGCCGGGGGTGATAGTTTTATATTTGGTGCAGAGCTAAAAGATCAAATTAATGGTCCTAGTAGCAGTACCTATACGGCATTATTAGCTAAACATCATAATATTGAATACTATTGTGCAGCATGGTCTGGAAACGCTAACTCTGCTATATCAAGAATGACTATGACCGCATGTGCAACTGCAATTAAAGACGGAAAACAACCAATAGCAATTGTTACATGGACATTTACTAACAGATACGAATTTAGATTTAATTATAATACTCAACAGAAAATAAGTCCGTGGTACAGTATCAATGCCTGGTCTATAATTGATGATACCAAATTGATAGAAAATGAATTTGTAAACAAAAATTATTACGTATTAGAAAAACAAAAAGATAATATTAATAGGGCGAAACTCACAGGTATATCAGATTTTGCTAAAACTTTCTTTATGCATGTTGGAGATAATGAATATTATGAATTATATTCTAGTTTAAAAGAAATATTATTTTTACAACAATATTTTAAACAGAACTCAATACCTTATTTGTTCTTACTTGCAGATAATCATTTTTATCAACATCCAAATTATTATAGAAGGCAAGATGAATTTCTTGATGCTATATACGATCAAATTGATTGGGATAAATGGTTTTTCTTTGAATCTGGTACAGAAGCTGGTCATACTAAAGAACCTCGAGGTTTTTACCAATGGGCAGTAGAGAATAAATACCCAATAGGCACTACACATCCACTCGAAGAAGCACATTCAGCTGCAGCAGAGTTAATTAAGGAAAAATTCAATGAACTGGTTACGCAATTTAATAAATCGGATTCGACTAGAAATCCGCTATAGACGCAAATTAAAAGAACTACGTAAAAGAGATCCTTTTATTTACAAATGATTTATGCAATAGGAGATAGTTTTACTTACGGTGACGAACTTGAGTCACAGGATAAAGCTTGGCCTGCGGTATTATCTAAACTCATCAATAAACCTACTATTAATAAAGGTCGTCCTGCCACTGGTAATACAAGAATGGTTAAACGAGCCATTGATGCAGTTATAGATCAAGCTGAAATGATCATAGTTGGATGGAGCGATTGCAACAGACAAGAATTTGCTGACGAGATTGGCATTTATGATCTATGGGCCGGAAGGAATTTTCAAGCATTTCAATTAGAAGATCCTACTCATAGAGTTAATTTAATAAAATACATGACTGCGTACGATACGCCAGAATATTATTATGCTGATTGGCTTCGTAAAATAATTCTAGTTCAGAGTTTTTGTAAATTACGAAACATTCCGTGTATAATGTTTATAGCATGCGGTGCACATATTAGTCATCAACAGTATTATCAAAAGTTTCAACATCTAGTAGATCAAATTGATACATCTATGTTTGTAGACAGCATGTTCAACAGTGTAGCTGAATGGTGTTATGGAACACCATATGGTCCCAATGGGCATCCATTAGAAGCAGGACACGAAATAATAGCAAATAAAATACATGACCATATTAGGAATATCAGCAGGGTTTCATGATGCAGCAATCAGTCTAGTAGATCATCACGGTGATATACTATTTGCTGGCCATAGCGAACGTTATAGCAAATACAAGAACGATCCGGATATTTGTAAAAGTCTATTAGACGAAGTTCGTGAACATCAAATTGATACTATAGCATATTACGAACGTCCATGGGCAAAGCAATTGCGTCAGTGGTACAGTGGGCAAGGTATTGAATGGAACAAATTATCTACAAATAAAATCGTATATGATCAATGTAGTCCGTGGATACTAAATAAACCTAAACAAATAAAATCATACAATCATCATTTAAGTCATGCAGCAGCTGGCTTTCAGACTAGTTCTTTTGACCGTGCTACTGTAGTAGTAATTGATGCAATAGGTGAATGGGACACTATCAGTATATGGGGTGCCGAGTACGATGCAAAAGGTCAAGCAAAGTATAAAAAGTTATGGGGACAACATTATCCGCATAGTATAGGATTGTTTTATAGTGCAATGACTAAACAGGTAAACTTAAAGCCCAATGAGGACGAATATATCTTAATGGGTATGAGTGCATATGGTAAACGTACTTCAATTGATAGTATTGAACAAGAATATATACAAGATGAGTGGAATTTAACATTCAAACAAAATCTTCACATCGGAGATAGTAGTCAAGTACTTGACAGTCATCCTCCAGCTGATATTGCAGCCGGTACACAAGCAGTAACAGAAAGATTAATTTATAATGTAATGCATCGTGCATTAGATTTTAAGTGGAGTACGAATCTTGTGTATATGGGAGGAGTTGCACTTAATTGTCTAGCAAACAGAATGCTAGGCAAGTATTTTGAAAACGTTTGGATTATGCCAAACCCGGGCGATGCTGGTAGTAGTCTTGGTGCTGCAGCATTGGCATACGGTAAACAGCTTAATTGGCAGAATGCTTATCTTGGGCACGATATTCCGGGTCCTTATCCAGTTAACGGATTATTAGATGAGTTACTAGCTAATCAAATTGTTGGTGTTGCAAGTGGTCGTGCTGAATTTGGACCTAGGGCATTAGGTAATAGAAGTTTGTTAGCAGACCCACGTGGATCAAATATAAAGGATCGTGTAAATGAAATTAAACGTAGACAAAAATTTAGACCGTTCGCTCCGGTCGTACTGGCTGAAATGGCTGACCAGTACTTTGATTTCCAGCCTGGGTGGTCTAGTAGTCCTTATATGCAGTCAGTCGCTTGGTGCAGGCATCCTAACAGTTACCCTGCTATATGCCATGTTGATGGTACCAGTAGAGTACAAACGGTTTCAAAAGATGGCTCGGGAATCAGAGAACTGTTAGAGAAATGGTTTGTGATGACTGGTTGTCCTATGCTACTAAACACCAGTTTAAATATCAAAGGAGAACCCATGGTTAACGATCGTGACGACGCAGATCGATTCCAGAATCGTTATAGAATAAAGGTATTGTCATGAGAATACTAATTATGGGTCTTCCAGGATCAGGTAAAACTACACTAGCATTAAACTTATTTGCAATGCTATCGCCAGAAGCACTATGGCTTAATGCAGATGAGATTAGAACTAAGTTTAATGATTGGGATTTTAGTGAACAAGGACGTTTACGACAAAGCAGACGTATGCGAGAAATAGCAGATGTTTCTAATAGAGATTACATCATTGCAGACTTTGTTTGTCCTTTGCCAGCAATGCGTGATAACTACGCAGCAGACTTTACAGTTTGGGTAGATACAATCGCAGAAGGTAGATTCGAAGATACCAATCGTGTATTTGAACCTCCAGAACATTACGATGTCAGAGTAACAGAACAAGATGCAGGAAAATGGTCAAAAATTATATATGAACAAATATCACATAAGGTATAATACTCTGCACAGAGATTCGGATGCAATTTGGCGTGTATTTGAAAATGGATCTGAATACTTAGTAAATCAACTTGATATACAAGTTCCAGTTACTGGAGCTAAGACTGTAGAGAATGGCGTAGATAAATGGAATATATATTGTGAAGGAATTATGGAAATTATTAACGGAGTAGCTGTAATAAAATGAAAGAAAAGTTTAAACAGGCTTTTATGCAAACAGCACAAACCTTCGCTGAACTCAGTCATGCACGTAGATTAAAAGTAGGTGCTATCGTAGTTAAAGAAGATAGAATTATTTCAATTGGCTACAACGGTATGCCGTCAGGCTGGGACAACAACTGCGAAGACGAATTCTTACACGAAGATGGAAGCACTACATTACGAACTAAATCGGAGGTATTACATGCTGAAACAAACGCTATTGCTAAACTGGCAAAGTCTAACGACTCTGGCAACGGGGCTACTATGTTTATTACTCACAGTCCTTGTATCGAGTGCGCCAAACTTATATATCAATCAGGTATTAATCACGTT
>JAUKPQ010018517.1:0-11447 GCA_032273045.1 Chloridella minuta
CGTACACAAACTCCTGATAAAGCCTTCATCAAGAAGGCGAATGGTGGTATAGTCCAACAAAATCCGACTACAGACCACATGCGGTATGCACTTATGATGCGGAGAAAATAATCTATGGCTACACAGATGCCAATCCCACCGGACTTCGATCGTTTCATCGAGCCCATGTCAGACGATGAAGTCGAAGCCGCTGGGCCTTCTGCTCTCACCATGTTCGATGAGATGGAAGATGAGACTCCGGAAGTAGAAGAATTGCCTGACGGCTCGGCCATCGTAAGAATGGAAGATGATTCCAAGGGGCCTGAAGGTGAGCCTGACTTCTACGAGAACTTAGCTGATGTACTTACCAGCTATGATCTCAGTAAATTAGCTCACAAGTACGTTGAGCTGATTGAGAAGGATAAAGAAGCTCGCGAGGAGCGTGATAAGCAGTATGAAGAAGGTCTGCGTCGTACGGGCTTAGGCCACGATGCGCCGGGCGGAGCGCAATTCACCGGAGCAAGTAAAGTTGTCCACCCAGTTATGGCGGAGGCATGCGTTGACTTCTCAGCTCGCGCCATCAAGGAACTATTCCCCGCCGATGGGCCAG
The DNA here is from genome assembly GCA_032273045.1 of Chloridella minuta. NCBI lineage: Eukaryota > Xanthophyceae > Mischococcales > Pleurochloridaceae > Chloridella > Chloridella minuta. The sequence goes on from JAUKPQ010018517.1 coordinate 590, forward strand.
TCAAAACCAAGATCATTGGCGAGACTACAGACGAGAAGGTAGAACGCGCCGAGCGTAAGCGCGACTACATGAACTGGCAGCTCACTGAGCAGATTGAAGAATACCGCGACGAGGAAGAGCAGTTGCTTACGCAGTTGCCGCTTGGTGGTAGCCAATATATGAAGATCTGGTACGACGACCAGAAGCGTAGGCCTTGTGCTGAGTTCGTGCCAATTGACAACGTGTACTTACCATTTGCAGCTGTTAACTTCTACACTGCAGGCCGCGTAACGGAAGTCCAAGACATTACGCAAGAGACTTTTGAAGAGCGCGTTGATAGTGGCCTCTATATCGACATCGATATTGTTCGTGCTTCCATGGAGCCTGAAGAATCTAAAGCTGAAAAAGCAAACAATAAGATTGAGGGTCGTAAGAGCCAAGCGGATAACGTAGACGGCGTTCGTCGTGTGTATCACATCTACACTTGGTTGAACCTTGATGATGACAACTACGCCAAAGGCAAGCGTGCACCCTACATCTTGATGGTGGATGACCTAACAACTGAGGTTGTTGGCTTGTACCGTAACTGGTCGGATGGTGATAAGACCATGACCAAGCTGGATTGGCTGATCGAGTTTAAGTTCATTCCATGGCGAGGTGCTTATGCAATTGGCTTACCGCATCTTATTGGTGGTTTATCTGCAGCGCTTACCGGAGCATTGCGTGCCTTACTGGATTCCGCGCATATTACTACGGCTCCCACAATGCTTAAGCTCAAGGGCGCCAAGATGTCAGGCCAATCACTTACGATTGAGCCTACACAGGTAAGTGAGATTGAAGGCGCACCGGGCATTGACGATATTCGTAAGATTGCCATGCCGCTGCCATTTAACCAGCCCTCTCCTGTGCTGCTTGAATTGTTAGGTTGGTTATCCAACGCCGCTAAGGGCGTGGTCACCACAAGCGAAGAGAAGATTGCAGACATTACAAGCAACGCTCCGGTTGGTACTACACAAGCTTTGATTGAGCAAGGCGCCGCGGTGTTTAGCGCTGTGCATGCAAGGCTGCATGACTCTCAGCGCCGAGTGTTGAAAGTTATTGCAAGGTTGAATAACTGGTACTTGGATGAGCAGGTCAAGGGCGACATGGTCGAGGACTTGGATATAACCAAGGAAGACTTTGCTAGGAACTCCGATATTGTTCCAGTGTCTGACCCCCATATCTTTGCTGAGACGCAACGGTACGCGCAGATTCAGACTTTAGCTGCACGAGCTCAGGCCAACCCTGACTTGTACAACCGCCTTGCTGTTGAGAAGCGAATCCTCAAGCAAATCAAGCTGCCTGACATCAACGAAGTTCTACCCGATCCTAATGAGGTGAAGGAAATGAACCCCGCATTGGAGAACGTGGCCATGACTTTTGGTCGCCACGCCGGTGCATTCCCGCGGCAAGATCACTTGGCCCACATTCAGGTTCACTTGGATTATTTGCAAGACCCAATGTATGGTGCTAATCCCATCATGGCTCCGGCTTTCATTCCATTGTGCTTAGAGCATTTGAAGCAGCACTTGACCCTGTGGTACCTTAACCAAGTGGATTCATATAGCTCGGCTGCATTGAATAGACCATTTAATGTGTTGAAAGAGCAGACATTGCCGCAAGGCGCTGATCAGCTAGTAGCCGCTGTTGCGCAACATGTGCATCAAGATACAGGTCAAACATTCCAAGCATTGCCGCCTATTATTGAGAAAGCAATTGCAGCGCTTAAGCAATTGTCTGGCCAACCGCCTATGGATCCTGCTACACAAGCTTTTGTACAGACTAGCATGGCAGAAACGCAAAGACGCGCTACTAAGGATCAAGCCGAGATGCAACTTGAAGCTGCGAAAATGCAACAAACAGCGCAGATCTCTACGCAAAAGCTGCAAGCTGATATGGCTAAGAACACAGAGAATAATCTCACACAAGAGAGAATTAAGTCAGCGGACCTTACGCGCGATGCCGCTAACTTACAACATGAGCAGGTTAAAACTGCTATAGAAGCGCAGAATTTAATTCAACAAACCCTAGGAGCTCAAAATGGCTGATGAAGGAATTAACATGCACAAGCGCTTGGCAATGGGAGCGGGTGATTCCGTTGCTACAGCCAAGGGCAAAAGCGTGATTCAAAAATATAAGTCAGGCGGCAGTGTGATGCCTGAGTCTCGTGTAGCTAATTTGCCTGCACGTGGTTCAGCGCCCCCACCCTTGCCTAAGCCTACTGGCAAAATTGCGACGATGAAAAAAGGCGGAGCCGCCAAGAAGATGTCTGGCTTTGCAGTAACCATCGCGATCCCCGTGAAGAAGTCTGCAGGTCGTGGCCGCTAAACATGGCAACGCTTGCAAATTTCATTGGTCAAATTAAGCAAAGGCAAGAGCAAATTGCTGAATCCCTAGTTCAGGGAAACGCAGTCACATTTGAAGCCTACCAGCGCTTAGTTGGCCAGCACCAAGGCTTGGAGGAAGCCTTGCTTATCATTAACCAACTTTTAGAAGAGGAAAAGAATGTCGAATGACATTGAACAGACGCTTGCAGAAGCGTTCCCTACCATAGACCCTTTAATGGCACCGTATGGCGCGAGAATTCTTGTGCAGTTACGAGCAGTTAAAGAAAAAGTCTCATCTGCTGGAATTTTTATTCCGCAGGAAACCAAAGAGACCGAGAAGTGGAATACCCAAGTTGGGAAGATCATTTCAATCGGGCCTCTTGCGTTTAAGAAACGCGAATCCATGGAACCTTGGCCTGAAGGCGCATGGGCACAGGTGGGCGACTTTGTTCGCGTACCTAAGTGGGGCGGTGATCGATGGGAGATTGATTTCAAAGACGAGCAAGGCGCAGAAGGCAAATGCCTTTTCACCTTCTTCAATGATCATGAACTCATTGGCAAAGTCACTGGCGACCCTCGTGATATTAAAGCTTTTATTTAAGCTTTGAAAGGATGATATATGAATGCAACTGAAAAGTTGGAAATGCAGGTTGACGAGACCAAAGATGGCTCGGCAATCGCGCAATTACCTGACGGAATGTCAAATCCCCAGTCTGACGACCAAGATGATGACGAAGATGGCGTATCTGGTGCATCAGGTGACACTGAGGGACCCGGAGACGACGGCGGTGAAGGTTCTACCACAGACGATCCGGAAAGAGAGGCCATTCGTGCCGCTCGACGTGAAGAAAGAAAGCTTAAGAAGCAACTTCACCGTGAAAAAGCCCGTGAATCTAATCATTTGATCACGGCTCTGAGGAAACAAAACTCACAAATGGCGGAGCGAGTAGCTCTTTTGGAGAAACGCACGTCTGGTGCTGAGTTGGCAAGGGTTGATAAGGCCATTGACGACGCGGGCACAAGGCTTGAGTACGCCAAGATGAAGCTACAAGAGGCTGTGAATGCTCGAAATGGTGAAGAAGTTACCAAAGCCCAGCAGCTTTGGTACGATAGCCAACGACATTTAGAGTCTTTGCAGTCATTGCGTGAAACTGCTAACAAGCAGCTTACTCAGAACTCGCAGAACATTAAGCTTCCCGATCCAATGGTCCAGAAAATGGCCTCTGATTGGATCGATAAGAATAAGTGGTATGACCCCCAATTGAAGGATGCAGATTCTAAGATTGCTCAGACCATTGACGTGGCGTTGACCGAAGAAGGCTACGACCCAGCACTTCCCGACTACTGGGATGAGCTCGACGACAGATTGCAAAAATATTTACCACACCGATATAATTCGGGGTATAGTAATGGTACGAGAAACCCAAGACCGAGATCTGTTGTGACAAGTTCAGGACGTGATACCACTGCGACGACAAGGGCCAACGAATACATCGTTGACCCTAAGCGTGTTGCTGCCATTAAAGAGGCAGGCATGTGGGATAACATCGAGCAGCGAAACAAAATGATTCGCAAGTTCGCAGAATATGACAAACAACAGAAACGGAAATAATCATGGACGATCGTATTAAAAAGAATACCACCGCAGGACGTGAAAATCGTGCATCGCAAGATGCGTCACGTGCTGCACCTGAAGAAAACTTTGTTTCTTCCGAGGAACGTCGTAGGATGTTCCGCTCGGAGTGGCTGCAAGAGGCGCTTCCGACCCCTCCCGAGATTCCGGGATACCACCTATGCTGGTTGTCTTCTACCAACCAATATGACCCAATTCACAAGCGTATGCGACTGGGCTACGAACCAGTAAAAGCCGAAGAATTACCCGGCTTTGAGCATTTGAAAGTGAAAGCTGGCGAACACGTAGGCTTTGTTGCTTGTAACGAGATGCTTTTGTATAAATTGCCTATGGACATTTATCAAGAGCTGATGTATGAACTTCATCACCTTGCCCCTATGGAAGAGCAAGAAAAGATTAAAGTTCAGCAAGAACAATTGCTGGGTGAACGCGATAGCAATGGCAAGACATTGGTTTCAATTGAAGGCGGCGGTGTAGGATTCGATGCAAAAGTTAAACCGCGTCCTGTTTTTGAGTAAACATGGCAAAGTTTTTATTTCAATTTTGAAAGGACTCAATTATGAGCTCAACTAATGCGCCGTTCGGTCTTCGTCCTGCATATCATCCCTCCGGGTTGGATCGTGCTGTGACGTTGGCGGATGGCATTGCTTCTGCCTATAACACGGCTATCCTAAAAGGTCAACCCGTAAAGTTGAACACTTCAGGTAATATCGTCGTCGCTGCTGCCGGTGATGCATTCCAAGGCGCCTTTGCTGGCGTTCAGTGGACTGACACTACTGGTCGTGCTCGTGTGTCTAACAACTGGCCCGCAAATACTGCGTACACAGCTGGATCATGCGTTGCTTACTACTACAATGATCCTAACATTGTGTATGAGATCCAAGCTGCTGGTTCATTGACTCAAGCCTCCGTGGGTGACATGGCTGATTTGAGCAACACCACTGCTGGTTCAACCACGACAGGTTTGTCTGCTTGCACCTTGTCAACCACTTTGGTTGGCGCTGGTAATAGCGCACAGATGTTGATCCGTGACTTGGCCCCATACCCCGACAATGCTTGGGGCGATGCGTACACGATTGTGCGCGTAACCATTAACGAGTCGCAGTTCAATGCGTCCGTTCTTGCCGTTTAAGGAGGGAGTGAACCATGGCAGCTCCAATGCGCAGTACCGACTTTCGTAGCATCGTCGAACCAATTCTTAATGAATGTTTCGACGGTGTCTACGATCAACGTTCGGACGAATGGTCCACGGTCTTCCGTGAACAACAAGGTATCCCACGTAACTACCACGAAGAACCTGTCTTGTACGGTTTTGGTGCAGCACCTCAGTTGCCTGACGGCAGCCCTGTTGCTTACCAACAAGGTGGTGTCCTGTTCCTCAAACGTTACCTCTACAATGTGTATGGCTTGGCCTTCGCATTGACCAAGGTATTGGTTGAAGACGGTGACCACATCCGTATTGGTCAAGTTTACGCTAAGCATTTGGCACAATCCTTGGTGGAAACCAAAGAGACATTGGCAGCCAATGTGTTGAACCAAGCGTTCAACTCAGCATATGCTGGCGGCGACGGCGTTCAGTTGAATGCTTCTACACACCCACTGGTTAGCGGTACAGCAAGCAATTTGCTGAACACAGCTGCTAACTTGAGCCAGACTTCCTTGGAGCAGATGCTGATCCAAGTTCGTCAAGCAGTGGACAACAACGGCAAGAAGATCCGTTTGCAACCCCTGAAGTTAGTGGTTGCTCCCGGTAATGTCTTCCAAGCTGAAGTTCTGTTGAAGAGCGTTCTTCGTGCTGGTACAGCCAACAACGACATCAACCCAATTAAGTCGATTGGTTTGATGCCCGAAGGTGCTTCTGTCATCTCTCGTTTGACATCTGCCACAGCTTGGTGGGTTCAGACTGATGCCCCTGAAGGCATGAAGTTGATGATGCGCCGTGGCTTGGAAAAGACCATGGAAGGCGACTTTGAGACCGACTCAATGCGTTATAAGGCCACCGAGCGTTATGACATTGGTTGGACTGACTGGCGCTCAATGTACGGTACTCCCGGCGTCTAAACCCAAGTGGGGGCTTCGGCCCCTACGTATTAAGGAGAAAAGACAATGGCATACAACAATGCAGTAACTAATTCGGCAGGTCAACTGTCCGCAATTACTGTCGCGTTCGATTACACTAGCACCACTGTTACTATTGGCACTATTCCTGCTAACTCTCAAATCGTTGACATCAATATTGATGTGACAACAGCGTTTGATGCTGCAGGTACTGACTTGGTAACCGTTGGCAAAACTGGTTCTGCTGCAGCTTATGTTGCCGCAACTAGTGTTGCCGCTGCTGGTCGTGCTTCAGTTGCTACAACTGGTGTGTACAGCGCTTGGGCTAACGTAGGTACTTCCGATGTGGATTACGCCACATTGACCTATGCTTATACAAGCACTGCACCAACAGCTGGCGCTGGTCGTGTAACGATCGTTTACAAAGCTTTTGCTTAAAAGGGGATCATCATGGGTCAATTTAAACCAATGCCTAAGATGATGACCACTGAGCCTTCAGTTGAACTGAAGCTCAAAAAGGGCGGCACAGTAAAGAAAGCTATGGGTGGAATTATCCCTGAAAAAGCTTCTGCACGTGGCGCCCCTATGGCTGCTCGCCGTGGTGTGGCTCCTGCCATGCCTAAGCGCGGTATCGGTATGGGTGGTATCCCCACTCGTATGGAAACTGGTGCAATGCCTGCGCCAATGATGCGTAAAAAGGGCGGTGAGGTAGAGTCTTCTAAGATGCACAAAGCTGAGATGTCAGCTATTAAAGGCATTAAGGGCGACATTAAGTCTCATGCAGATAAGCCTGCGTCTAAAGCTCATAAAGGTCTGAAAACTGGTGGAGTAATTGAGAAATACGCTACAGGTGGCGTAATTCAAAAGTACAAAACCGGTGGTAAGATGAAAAAAGCTTACGGCGGTTCTTGCTAATCAAGGTCGGGGCTTCGGCCCCTTCCTTTTAAGGATTTATTATGAGCACATTAACCAATGTATTTGCGGTACACACCGAAGCCACGGGCACAATGTATGCTGGGGCAACAAACCTTGGCGGGTATCAAATATTGTCTGGCGGCACGGCAGGAGACGTTATTTTTCGTGATGGCGGCGCTTCTGGCACAATCCTGCTTCAGTTCAATGTTCCTACGGCAACAATTGCGCCATTTTCCACTTTGCTTCCCGGCAATGGTATTCGCTTCAACACAAGCATCCACGTGACGTTGCCCGGTACGGCAAAGCTCACAATCTTTTGTGGCTAATCATGCCTTTAATTAAAAGCAAATCAGATAAAGCTTTTAAGAAGAACATCTCAGCTGAGGTGAAGGCAGGCAAGCCGGTTAAGCAAGCAGTTGCGATTGCGTACTCTGTTAAACGAGGCGCGCAAAAGATGAAAGATGGCGGTGACCCTAGACTGTCGGTCTCACGTGGTGAGAAGCTACCCACAAGTCAAGGCGCAGGATTAACGCAAAAAGGCCGCGATAAGTTTAATAAAGCAACCGGCGCTAACCTTAAAGCACCTGCACCGCACCCAAAAACAAAAGCTGATGCTGGAAGAAAAGCATCATTTTGCGCTAGAATGTCGGGAATGCCCGGGCCTAAGCGCGATGAAAAAGGCGAGCTTACTAGAAAAGCCGCATCTCTTAAACGTTGGAATTGTCCTGGGTGGTAATGTATGAGCACTAGCGGAACAGTTGGCCAAACAACAATCACGGTTCAGAATCTGATTGATCATGGCGCGCGTCGTGCTGGAAAGCTGGCTGAAGAATTAACGGTAGAACAAGTAGCATCAGCTAAAGATAGTCTATACTACGTTCTGTCCAATCTTGCTAATCGAGGCATTCAGTATTGGTGCATTGACAAGACTGTTATTGGTCTTAACCCTGATAAGTACGTGTATTACTTGCCTGTTGGCACGGTGGACGTGCTAAACTCTAACTACAGAACAGTTACGGCTAACAACAATGGGGCGAATAGCTCTTCAGGCAATGCAGCCAATGCTTTTGATGGTCAATACACCAACATTTGTCAATTAACCAACAACACGGGTTATATTGGCATCAATAATGGGTCTGGAAATGACATCTACATGGGGACCGTGGGTATACTACCAGCAATAACTGGCTCAGTGACCCTCTCAATTCAGTCTTCTACAGATGGGACCACTTGGACAACAGTTTATAGCCCTGGAGCGGTTACTTGGACTGCCGGCACATGGCTTTACTACGACTTGGAGCCTTCTGCAAGCACACCATATTGGAGAATCTTGCAAACAGCAGGCGCCAATATGGGTGTCTATCAAGTAGTTTTTGGTTCAAACGCCAATGAAATTCCACTGGCTCGTTTGAATCGTGATGACTACACCAACTTGCCAAATAAGAACTTCACAAGCCTTTACCCGCTGCAATTTTGGTTTGATCGTAACATTCCCCAGCCTGCAATGTACTTGTGGCCTGCGCCTTCATCATTCGCGCCACAACTCGTGGTCTGGAGACATCGGCAAATTCAGGATGTAGGTGATTTATCAGGTGAGATAGAAATTCCTCAGAGATGGTATCTGGCCATTCAGAATATGCTCGCGCATCAGATGGCTATGGAACTACCCACAGTTGCCGGAGAGCGTATCGCATATCTTGAAGGGCAAGCTGAAAAGTATTGGAATATTGCTGAGCAGGAAGAAAGAGACAAGAGTCCGATTTACTTTGCTCCGAATATTAGTTACTATACGAGGTAAGTATGCCACGTACGCTTGACACTCTTGGCAATGCTGTTTTAAGTATTGCAATTTGTGACCGTTGTCACATGAAGAGAGCGTACGTTGAATTGGGACCTGATGGCAATAACCCGGGCTTAAAAGTCTGCGGTAATGGCTGCAGAGATCAGTTTGACCCATATCGTTTACCTGCGCGGCAACCTGAAAAGATTGCGCTTAGATTCCCTAGGCCTGATGTCAGTGTAGCTGCAAATCAAGACTCGCTGATCACCGGACCGTATAATACATACAACATCTCTCCGGAGCAAAATACCGATGATCCAGAGAACAATGGCAACCTTGATAACCTGAGTCCGTAATATGGCCAATATACAAATTACGCAATTGCCAACAGCTGGCGCAATCACAGGCACCGAGTCGGTACCTATTGTTCAAAACGGCGTCACGGTTCAGACAACAACGGGCGCCATTGCTGCATCGCCAAGTCAACCGTATACCTATTTGACGGTTAATCAGACTCCGCAATTAGCTAACAGTCGTGCGCTATCAGGCGGCACAGGCATAGGGCTAGTTGATGGCGGTGCGCAGTCTACGTTGCAAATAAGATTGAATGGCGCGTCTGGCAGTTTAGAGTCTGCAGGCAATGGCATCATTGTTAAGACGGGCGGCTCCACAGTGGTGCCTAGAACAATCACTGCATCAGGCAGTGGCATTGCTGTTACTGATGGCAGCGGTGTTGCAGGCAATCCTACTATTGCGCTTTCAGGGCTTGCCTTGGCAATTGCAAACGCCTCAGGCACAGGTATGTTGGCTGTGGTGGGTGGAACTACAATTGCAGGCAGAGAAATACTTGGAACTGCTAATCAGATTGGCGTTGCAAATGGCAATGGCGCAGGCAATCCTACGCTAACTATTGCAAATAACGTTGTGCTCCCGGGTACAGGCGCAATGACTGTAGTGTCAGGCACGTCGGCGCAGCAACCTGTTGGGGCTGAAGGCCAGTTTAGATTCAACACTACAACTTCTACGTTTGACGGTTATGCTTCAGGCACGTGGCGTCAGTTTGCGCTATCAGGTGGTGTTACATCATTTAGCGGTGGAACTACAGGGTTAACACCTGCAGTTCCTACAAGTGGTGGCATTGTTCTAGGCGGTGTATTAAACGTTAGTAGTGGCGGTAGTGGTGTAGGTACTTTGACTGGCTATTTAGTTGGTAATGGCACAAGCGCTTTTACCGCTGTAGCTACTATCCCTAACGCGGGTTTGACAAATAGCTCGGTAACCTACAATGGCGTTACTGTTGCACTTGGCGCGTCTGGAACGATCACAGCTGCATCACCAAACGCTTTGACCATTGGCACAGGATTATCTGGTAGTTCCTACAATGGTTCTACCGCAGTCACCATTGCGATCGATTCGACTGTGGTGACGCTGACTGGAACACAGACACTCACAAACAAGACGATCAGCGGTGCAAGCAACACGTTGACAAACATCGCAAACGCATCGCTAACAAACAGCGCGATCACGATCAACGGTTCCTCTGTAAGCCTTGGTGCTTCTGTGACCGTGACTGCTACGGCATCTAATGCTTTGACCATTGGTACAGGTTTGACAGGAACCTCCTACAACGGTTCTGCCGCAGTTACGATTGGTATTGACTCAACTGTTGCCACATTGACTGGCACTCAGACGCTGACTAACAAGACAATTGACAGCGCAACGATTAACACACCTACGATTGCAACACCTGCTATTACAGGCGGTACGATCAACAACGCCGTCATTGGTGGTTCGACCGCTGCGGCTGGGACGTTCACCACAATTGGCGGTACGACGATCACTGCCAGTGTCCAGTTCTCCGGTCCACACAACGGAACCGTTGGTGCAACAACCCCCGCTACGGGTTCGTTCACCACCTTGGCAGCTTCCAGCACCGTATCCGGCACAGGGTTTAGCACCTACCTTGCTTCCCCTCCTGCGATTGGTGGGACGGCTGCGGCTGCGGGTTCGTTTACGACGGTAGCAGCAAGCACTTCGGTAACTGTAACCAAATCTGGTTCAAATCATGTAATCCTTAACTCTACAAATAACAGTATTGCGCAGATACAATTTCAAAATAACGGTGCT
>JAUKPQ010018528.1:0-11442 GCA_032273045.1 Chloridella minuta
CTGCACCTGCTTCAAGGGTGTCAATGTTTTGACACGCATAGCTGGCTGGATTCCAAATTTGGTAGCTACCTGTGTAGCTCTTACGAAGGCCTGCTTCTTTAAATGCCTTGCCCAACTTGGTGTTGCCTTTGATGCCAAAAATGTCTACCCAAGCAAAACCACAACTGTATTGATCTTTACCGCCTAGCTTGTCTTTGAAGAACTGGTCTGCGGCCAGGTATGCTTCGTGACGTGCTTCAGCTACGATTGTTTTAATTTGGTTTACATTGTAGTCCATATTAAACTCCACAAGCGGTTAAGAAGCGTTGAGTATCAAAACGTGAATTTACTGTACGAGCTACCTGGGCAAATGCCTCGGCTGCAATACGAGCCGATTTACGGTCTGCCATTTGGGCGATTTCTTTTGCCATTGCAATAAAATGTTTTCTTGTCATTTCAACTCCTTTTTATTAACTATACAACTATTATAACAAATCGGGCATTTTTGGTCAACCGGGCAGGTTAGTGCCCGTTAACTTACATGCTCCAATAAGATTCGCTAGCAGGCGAGCAAAAATGTGGAGTATCGTAACGCTCGGTGAACTCCTTGCCGCCCATTAGGTTTGTTTTGGTTACAAAGGTTTCGTGTAACTTAATGGTAATGCCTTTACCCGAAAGTTTTTCAACCACTGTGTCAATGTAGTCGCGGGTCACTGGATCAAAGTCACGTTTTTCAATCAATCGCTGACCCTCTTTGATACGACGATCGGCTTTGTAAATTTCCACTGTGTATGCTGTAAGTTTGCTCATTGTCTGCTCCTTTATGTTCACTATAATAATAGTATAACAAATCGGGCATTTTTGGTCAACCTTTTGGTAAACCCAGAAAAAAGCCCGTTTTACCGGGCTTTAGAGTGTTGTTTTTAGACTACAGAACAGTCTACTAGGTTTTCCTCAAATATACGCCAACATTCGGCCCAGGTCCACTGCAAACTGGCTGCTTCGACATCTGCACGGTCTAAGGTCAAGCACTGTTGTACTGCCAACTGTAAATTGTTGTTAAGGAATCCGGTAAGTCCGGGCTCAACAATGTCTATAGGTCCTGGCACTGGATATGCCGCAACCGGTGTACCGCAAGCCAAGGCTTCAATATTGACCACACCAAATGTGTCAGCTCTACTGGGAAAAACAAACACATCGGCCTGAGCATAATAACGAACCAACTGCGTTCCTGTTTTGGTCCCTGCAAAAACAATGTCAGGATACCTGCGTTGTAGTTCTCGTCTATATGGACCGTCTCCGACTACAATTTTGGTAGCACCGGGCATGTCTAACTGACAAAAATCATCCAGTCCTTTTTCAACACTTACACGGCCCACGCTAAGTAGCACCGGACGTCCTGCTACAGTTTCTACTCGACGACTGCTGTTGAAGATGGTTCGGTCTACACCACGAGTCCATACACGTAGATTATGGAATCCACGAGTCAACAAGTCTTGCTTAATGCTTTCTGTAGTGACCAGCACACGATGACTGTTTTTATGAAACCAACGCATGTACCACCAGGTCCACGACTCTGGTACGTGATACATCTTGTTCAGGAACTTGGCAAAATCAGTATGATAACTAGTATTGTAAGGAATATGATTCCGCTCACACCACCACCTCGCAAATAATCCTACTGGCCCTTCGGTCGCAATGTGAATATACGACGGCTGTATCGCCTTAATCTTTTTACTAATCCCGTGTGGCCAGCAGAGTCGAACTTCAGGATAACCAGGGCAAGCAATATTAGAGAACTGCCCGGGATTAATATATACAATATGATGCCCGTTACTATCAGCGTGATCTTCCAGGGCTTTGAAAGTTGTGACCACGCCATTGATTTGATCTGGAACATTGTCAGTAACTACTAGGATTGTTTTTGTTGACATTGTGATTGGACCTTGAACTGTTCAAACTTGAGCCAGTATTTAACTGACTCGCGAGCCGACTCACATGCTCGTTCTGTAGCAAACTCAATCGTTATTCTTCCTGGTACGTCGTTTGGATTGTTTATGTTCACTGCCATCAGTATCAGTATCCACATCGTCGTGCTCCTTGGTCCAGGTTACTATTTCCCATGCTCCTGAGTGATGTTCTACCAAGGCCGTCATTGATTCAACCCAGTCGCCATCATTCATATAAGTGACACCATCTATCTCTTTAATCTCTGCGTGATGTATGTGTCCACAGATCACACCATCGTAGCCACGCTTTTTACAATAGGCCGCTAAGTTCTTTTCAAACTGAAACAAAAAGTCAGCGGCTTTCTTGACCTTGTATTTGAGATACTTGCTTAGACTCCAATAACCCAGGCGTAGCCTACGACGCACAGCATTGAATTGTGAATTTAAGTTTAATACAAAATCATACAGTTTGTCACCTAGAAATGCCAACCACGGTGCTAGTCTAGTGATGCCGTCAAACAGGTCACCATGCGTGACCAAGTAGTGTCGGCCGTCTATGCCAATGTGTTCTGCTTGATTTACCACTTCAATTAGACCAAAGCCAATGCCCAGGGGTATGAGTGGTCTTAGAAATTCGTCATGGTTGCCAGCCACATAAATTACTCTGGTGCCGCGTTTGGCATGTCCCATTATTCTGCGTATCACATTGGTGTGACTCTGTTTCCAACGCCATCGGTTCTGTTGTATTTTCCAGGCATCGATAATATCGCCCACAAGATATAGGGTTTCGCAGGTGTTGTGCTTGAGAAAGTTGTTGAGTGATTCGGCCTTGCAGTCACGAGTTCCGAGATGCACATCCGAGATAAAAATTGAACGGTAAGTTTTCTCTGGCATACGCTTATTTACTGCAATGCCAGAGAAAAAAGTATTACACATTTGTTACAACTGGTTACGAGCTCCAGTGACACTCTATCTTTGTGTCCGGTTTAAGATTATTTCTTAACAGTAGACCAAACTTGTGAACGAATGCGATCAGTCAAGGCCTTAGGTAGAGGAACATAGTCAAGTTCCGCTGCCGGTTTGGCACCGTAGGTAAATGCATAGTCAAAGAACTTTAACACTTCTTGAGTTGCGGCAGGATTTGCTGGATCTTTGTAGACCAAAACAAAACTAGCACCGGTGATGGGCCAAGCGGTAGCACCCTTTTGATTTACTAGACTAATTCCCATACCAGGAACACTAAACCAGTCAGCCTTGTCTGCCGCTGACGCAAATGTCAAATCGTCGGGTTCAACAAATTTACCATCACGGTTTTGTAACTTTAGATGTGTAATTTTATTCTTTTTAGCATAAGCATATTCAACATAGCCTATAGAACCTTTAACACGAGTTACATTGGCTGCAACACCTTCATTGCCTTTGCCGCCTACACTACTCTTGGCCGGCCACTTTACAGCGGCACCTTTGCCTACTCGGTCTGCCCATTCTTTGCTAACTTCATTCAAGTAATCGGTAAAGATAAATGTTGTGCCAGAACCGTCAGCACGATGCACAACAGTAATGTCTGTGTCAGGTAATTTCTTGCCAGGATTTAATTTAGCAATCTTAGGATCCGACCACTTAGTAATATTGCCTAAATAAATGTCTGCTAATAGATCGCTAGTAACTTGTAATTCTCCTGGCTTGATACCATCAAGGTTTATGACAGGAACAACCCCACCTAACACAGCAGGGAACTGAACCAGCCCTGACTTGGCCAAATCGTCTCCGGTCAATGGAGCATCTGTGGCACCAAAGTCCACAGTCTTGGCTTTGATTTGTTTGATACCACCAGAACTACCAATGCTTTGATAGTTTAGTCGGTTACCAGAAAGTTTGGCATAATCTTCTGCCCACTTGCTGTAGATTGGATATGGAAATGTAGCACCGGCTCCGGTGATGTCTGCGGCCTGTGCTGTGAGTGTGAATGCGGCGATTACTGCTAAGAATAAGTGTTTCAAAGAAATCTCCCTTAAGATAATTGTGCGAATGCACAGAACTATTTAAGGGAGACAATATTACAATTTTGTTACAAATTAACTGTTCAATACCTTTGCTACGCTGTTGATCACTGCGGCGATGCGACCAATGTCACGAAGTTGTTCTACTGTGTAGCCCATTTTCTTCAATCCTTCGTAGTGTGCCCGAACACAAAAGTGGCACTTGCCCACAATACTGGCAGCCAAACTGTAAGACTCAAAACGTTCCTTAGTTGTGCCACCATGACTGGCAATAGCGTTCATGCGTAACTGTGCTGGCAATCCTGACAATGCATCATCTCCGGCCATTTCAACATATGGATACCACACATTGTTCTGTGCCATGATTGCCGACGCTGTCATTGCGGCGTCACGCTCTACTTCATTGCCGGAAAACTCAATGCCTGACTGTATAAATGTAACGAGTTTGCCATTGCCTGTTGCCATTGCGGCTGCAAGAGCACATCCGTTAGCTTCAACAACGTCAAGACTGCTACGATTAATAACCCCGTCGAGATTAAGCCTTGTGTCTTTTGCATAGTCTGGCAATGCCTCCTTGATAGTTTCTACCCAACTCATTTTCTTCCCCAATTAATATGTGCCCAGAGTCTATCATACAGATAATACGATGTCATCCAGACACAGTTAATAATGATGGTAGGAACAAGGGCATCTGTCATTGACTGTCCAGTTATTAATAACATTATATAGGTTGAGCATAAGACCCAAATCCTATAGATGACAGTCTTGACCAAAGTCCTTGTCCTAGTTTCCATTAAAGTGTTTCGCCGCCAACTGTGCGGTTACAAGCACATAGCTCGCCAGTTTGTAGCGCATCAAGAACACGAAGTGTTTCTTCTGGGCTACGACCCACGTTCAGGTTGTTAACAGTCACGTGTTGGATAACATTGTCTGGATCAACGATGAATGTTGCGCGAAGTGCGGCACCTGCTGGCGCATAGAGTACACCAAGTTGTTCAATTAGGCTCAACTCACCACGCTGTGTGTCAGCAAATTGATTGTGTGTAATTTTCTTCAAATCAGCATGGGCTGTTTGCCAGCTGACTTTACAGAACTCATTGTCTGTGCTACCCGTTAGCAATACTGCATCACGGTCGGCAAAGTCACGTGTTAGTTTGTCGTAAGCAACAATTTCTGTTGGGCATACAAATGTAAAGTCCTTTGGATAGTAAACGATTACTTTCCACTTGCCAGCAAATGACTCTTCTGTAATGTCAAAGAACGCATCTTCTGGTTGTCCTGGCTTAACACCAGTTACTGCGAATTTTTCTAATTTATGTCCAACTGTTTTCATTTATATCTCCTTTGTGTGTGAAATGAATATTCAGAACTTTATGTTCTATGTTTATATTGTACTTTTATTTAATCTATAAATCAAGAGATTTCCATAGATTTTAGCTAATATATTTTTATTGCCCTAATAGGCAAAAGCAATTAAGGTCTAAAGACCAATGCTCACTTGCGATCGCATTATTTTTCTTTCTTTAAGTTTTGTTAGATCAATGTGGTCATACGGCACCCATATAATGAGCGCCGTTACATGTTTGTTGAGTCGCAAGGCCACACGTTAGCAGAGAGTATTTGGATTATCCACGCTTCTGGGCTCTGTACCTTACCCCACTCTCTACGATTTTTAAAAGAACCTCGGTGCCATTGTTCTTATGAGCGTATTGGAAATCTGCAACTATTACGACTAAGAAAACGTTGCTCACAGTGGTGAGACGTTTAAGCATCCTTTCGGGTAGTTCTTAGAAGATGCCGGCGCGAAGCGGCGGGGTATTGGGTCACACATCAGAACCTTGCCCGGCAGAGAATTATCTGGCGCTGCTACGCCTTTTGTCACGCTGATTTGCCTAGAGCGCCTGTGTGCCTTTAATAAGCTATTATACACGATTATCCAAAATTGGTCATTCTTTTTGATTGGACTCTTTGGACTATTACCGCCATTACGCTATCCGCTAATAAGCTAAATACAGAATAACGAGAAAATCCATGAGATCAATACGATTACTACCTAAAGACATTGCTGAGCTTAACAGATTAACGGGACTACCCGGTGAAGTGTTTTACGATAAGTCATCAAACAGTCTTCGTGTTTTTGACGGCTCTGTTGCAGGCGGCCACGAATTATTACGTGCTGATGCTAGTAATTTAGATGGTATTATATCAATTGCAGTAAGCGAAACTCCGCCGGCTGCTACTGCCTCGGGCAGCTTATGGTTCAATTCAGCTACTGGAGGACTGTTTGTTTACTATAAAGATGGTTCTAGCAATCAATGGATGCAGCCAGTTATTCCTGTAGGCGTCGCAGGCGGTGGCGGTGGCTCATCAACATTGGCTGGATTATCAGATGTTAATATATCTTCAATCGCAGACGGATATGTATTAAAATATAATGTAGGTCAAGGCAAATGGATCCCATCTGCTGATCTAACAGGCTCAGGTGGAGGGTCAGGAACTTATACATTACCTGCTAGTACTACTACTAATCTAGGCGGTGTTATAATACCTTTAGTTGATACTAGCGGTATCACTAATATATCAGGAACTATTGGTCTAGCTATAGCTAGTACTAGTCAATTAGGCGGTGTTAAAATTGATGGAAGTACTATTACTCTAAACGGTAGTAGTCAACTAGTAGCAACACTGCCTACTGCAACTGATACTGTTTTAGGTGGTGTTAAAATTGATAACTCAAGTATTACTATCACTAACGGAACTATTGCAGTTCCTGCAGTTGCAACTATTGGTCAAGCTAACGGTGTAGCTACCTTAGGCAGCGACGGTAAATTAACTGCCGGACAAATTCCTTCAAGTTTATCAGGTGCTATTGTTTTTAAAGGTACGTGGAATGCTAATACTAATACTCCCTCACTAATTGACGGTGTTGGTACAGCAGGTTGGGAATATGCTGTAAGTACTGGCGGTACAAGAAATTTAGGGTCTGGAAGTATAACTTACAGTGCTGGTGATTTTGTAATTTACAACGGCACTATATGGGAACGCATTCCAACAAATACTATTGCATCAGCAGGCACACTAACTGGTACAACACTAGCTAGTAATGTGGTTACTAGTAGCTTAACTAGTGTTGGTACATTAGACAACTTAACAGTAACTAATGCAATAATAGGTAGTATAACAGGCAATGCTGATACAGTTACTAACGGAGTTTATACTAGCGAAACTTATAGTGATCCGACATGGATCACTAGCCTAGCAGCAAGTAAAGTTGGTCTTGGTAACGTAACTAATGAATCGAAATCTATAATGTTTTCAAGTCCAACATTTACAGGTACTGTAAGTGGTGTTACAGCGACTCATGTAGGACTTGGCAATGTAACTAACGAAAGCAAATCTACTATGTTTAGTAGCCCAACATTTACAGGTACTGTAAGCGGAGTAACCGCTACTCATGTAGGGCTAGGTAATGTAACTAATGAATCAAAATCTACAATGTTCACTAGCCCTACATTTACCGGGACAATGACATCCCAGCAAAGTACAGAATTATTCAATGCCAAGACTGGGGCAATTGGTACTGTTGTACATGATTTTTCAACTGGGGCAATATGGTCGCATGAAAGTATGGCGGCTAACTTCACCGCTAACTTTACTAATGTGCCTACTACTACTAATCGTACTATTGTATGTACTCTGATGCTTCTTCAAGGAAGCACCGCATATATTCCTAATGCTGTACAAATTGACGGTGTGTCGCAAACTATAAATTGGCAAGGTGGATCAGTCCCAACAGGCGGCGTGAACAAAAAAGAAATTGTAAGTTTCACATTCATTCGTTCAGCAACTGGCCCAACTTGGTTTGTGCTGGGTTCATTAACCTCATACGGATAATCATATGCCACGATTAACCGCAATCAGTTCAAGACCATTGCATAGTATAGGCATTAAGGCTCTAGATATTGTTTTAGGTAATTCTTTTGCTATATTCAGCTTTGGAGCTTTTTATCACTACACTAATCTGGTATCAAATACTGGTGTAGTAAGTAACGATGTTACCGGTGTTGGTACTAGTAGATTTAATCTCGCAGCCGCAACTTATGGTACTGACAAAGCTATATTTGGATATGGAAATAATACTAATGGTGATCAGTTATCAATGACTAACCTTGTAACAAATACAGGTGTTGTTGGCAATGACGTTACCGGCGTTGGCACTGCCCGAAACGCATTAGCGGCTGCAGGATATGGCACTGACAAAGCTATATTCGGATATGGCAGCGGTACATCTGTTTGGTATGCACTAACTAATCTAGTAACAAATACAGGTGTTGTAGGAAATGATGTTGCTGGTGTTGGTTCGGTTAGAACTACTCTTGCAGCCGCAGGCTACGGTACAGATAAAGCCATATTCGGATATGGAGATAATAACGGTACTAGACTATCGATGACTAATCTTGTAACAAATACTGGAGTTGTAGGTAATGACGTTACTGGCGTTGGAACAGCTAGAAGATACTTGGCAGCAGCAAAATATGGTACAGATAAAGCTATATTCGGATATGGTGCTGATGCTACTGCTAATCAATCAATAACTAATAAGGTATCAAATACTGGCGTTGTAGCTACAGATACTACAGGTGTTGGTACTGCTAGATTACAATTGGCAGCGTCGGGATACGGTGTTGATAAAGCTATATTTGGGTATGGATTATCTGGTAGTTTCTTATCAATGACTAACCTAGTAACAAATACTGGAGTTGTAGGTAATGACGTTACCGGTGTCGGAACAGCCCGAAGCGGACTTGCTGCTGCATCTTACGGTTAAAAATACAACATAAATGGCTTCAAATCTAAATTCAGAATTTAATTATCGCTACCAAGTTATTGGCAGTACTCCCTGGGAAAAACTAAAAACATTGCAGGGATTTTTAGTCGGTCGTAAAAGAGCTGCTGTATTAGAACAAGTCGCTGACTTAAAATATCAAGCCAAGCTAGAAGAACTTAACCATTTAAAAACAGTACCAGCACTACCGCATATTATCCTTAATCTACAAGCAGAGATTATTGAGTTAGAGTCACACTTAGACGACCAAAAACATGCTTTTGAGCTTAATCGCAAAGAAATTTCTATCCTAGAAAAACTAATTAACGAACTCTACATAGAAGTAGAGCCAACAAGACTAAAACACAGTGACGGTACATTTTATACTGATGACGAAATGTTTGAAGCTAATGCTAACCATGAATTTACTGTTACAGTAGGTCGTGAACTTCAATCTGAAATTATTGCCAACGGCAGACCTAGCCCTGCTAAGTTGCTTAACGCTATGAGTAATCCCCAGACCTTAGAAGTATTGATGCAACTAGGGCTAGTTCCGCAAGGCACAGTATTGTTAACTAATGACGATATTACACCGTTAATTGCTAGTTCTAGCATTCAACACCCTAAAGCCATATCTTAACTATTAAAACTACATTGTATATGGCCATAATAGTTGTTTAAATGAACCTGCTAAATATAAGAAGAGACAATAATTATGGCTATTAACTTTCCTAGTACTAATCTTACACCTAACGTAACAACATATTCTAATGGTACAAGTACCTGGATATGGGACGGAGTTACCTGGAATATTAAACCACCAGGTAGTAATCTTGACGACCTAGCAGACGTTAATGTACTATCAGCTACAAACGGTCAAGTTTTGTACTATAACGGAGCTACGACTAATTGGGAACCATTCTCATTAACAAGTTCTTTTAATGGCGGAAGTATATCTAATGCATTAACCATTCTTGATGCTGAGGCAAGCAATAATTATCAATCAGGTGCGTTAATTGTCAGCGGCGGTGTTGGTGTTGCCGGAGCAATTAGAACAAATAGTTCTATAACCGCTGGTGCAGATATTTCATCTACGACTACAATAACAGCAGGTACCGGATTAACTGTTACTGCTGGTGGCGCCGCGATTACCGGAAACAGTACAGTTACAGGTACGTTGGGGATTACATCAACGACTACACTAAGCACCAGGGCAGAATTAAGATTTAATGATACTGATAATACTAATCATGTCGGTTTTAGAGCCCCGAATAATTTAACTACAAACACTACATATCAGTTACCCGGCACAGACGGCACTTCTGGACAAGCATTAACAACTAATGGTTCAGGTGTACTAACATGGGCTACGATATCCGGAGGTGGCGGTGGTGGCGGCGTTAGTAATCCACCAGGCGGCACTACTGGTAATATACAATTTAATGATAATGGAGTATTTGGTGGTGTTACTAACTTAACTTATGACCAACTTACTGATACATTATCAGCAGTTAATGTTACGCTATCAGGCACACTTGACGGCGACGCTACAGGTATAATTACTAATGTCGCAAGTATATCTTTAGTAGGACAATCACAACCTATTACCGCAGTAAGTGACGATCCATCTTTAGCAAATAATGCTAGTACTTCAGTTACTACAGAAGCAGCAGTTAAGGGATATGTTGATACAGCAATTGGATACACTGCTCCCTTAGATAATCCTGCATTTACAGGTACAGTTACTGGCATTGACTCTACTATGGTAGGATTAGGCAATGTAGAAAACACCGCATTAAGTACCTGGTCCGGCTCTAATAATATAACTACAGTTGGGACCTTAACAGATTTATCAGTCGCTGGAAATATTTCAGTTCCAACAATACCAAGTCAAACTACTCATGCAACAAACAAAAAATATGTTGACACACGAGCGATTGCAATGTCTATAGCATTAAGCTAAACAAGGAAATAATAAATGGCAAAGAAGCAGATTTCAAATTATAAGTTTGTACCAGGTACAGTAGTTCCAGATACAGATCTATATCCTAATACACATGCTCTATTAGAATTAAACAAAAAGTTTATTCAAGAAGAAGCAATCGCATATATCCAATATAGCATTGATAATAATATCTATCCGTTTATCTACTATTCTTATAACGCTGAAAAATGTCGACGTGATATTAGTTATATATTAGAAGGATATATTAGCGACCTGCGCAAAGGCGGCAACAGACAAACTGTTAATAATGCTAGCAAATATTTTGAAAACGGTATTCCTCAAATTGATGGATCACGTCAACCTGAAGTATATGTACATAATTTTATCAAAGGACTAATAGGAGATTACATCTTAGAAAATGTTTCTTTTGGATTTAGACAAAGTACAGTTCCTCAAGTTATTAATAATGCCTATTTGGCAGAATCTGCAGGTGCTACTAAACTATCAGACCTAGCTGATACAATTATTAATGTTATAACTAACGGTCTAAGTAGTTTACCGGCTATAATATCAAATAGGGGATATATTAAGTTCCCTGGATACTTTAAACTTAAAGATATCTTGTTAATTACTAACGCTACTCGCAATGTTATTCTTTATAACTTTGCAGATCCAACAGTTGGCGCTGACTTAACATATAGTGAAAACTATGACAGTGATTTCCCCGGAGCACTATACGGTAAT
>JAUKPQ010018539.1:0-11440 GCA_032273045.1 Chloridella minuta
CACATTTCATACATTGTTATTAATCTATCATCCCACAACTCTATTGTAACACATCCTCCAACTAAGGAGAAGTCCCATCCTTGGTGTCTTTCACCGAAATTTCTTCTCATCCATTTTACAATGATAGTTGGATCTTCTTTGTGATAACTACAATCTCTGTTGTAGACTGTTTTGTGTCCAGATTTATATTTACTGTCACGGCAAAGCTGAGTATTGATACTTTGATATGCTGGTGCGAATGTGCCAGCTTTTAGATATGCCATACTATGTCCATTTCAATAAAAATATTATGTAGAGTTTTTCATCTACTATTTCGTAACCATCAGTAATGTTACCATTAACTATGTTCATCTTTACGCCGTACTTACTTAGAATGTAATCTTCAAAATCATATGCGTCAAACTCTGTTTTGGTTTCCATGTACTCAACACGAACTTTCTTTAGTGCATTCCAATAATGCCAACGATTCTTTCGTTGTTGTAATGCCGGATCATCGTCATCGTAATCCTGAAAATCTTTTGATATATTGGTCATAGCCATCTCAATGCAAACCACATGGCATCTTCATCATCTTCAAACTCTACAAACTTTTCATTGGTGCCACTAGGATGGAAATAGAATGATGCCTTACAGTTGTCAAAGCACCACTCTTTAAGTACAAACTCATGCAGTCCCCAATCTCTTCCCGCTTGTGAAAAAGTATTACCATATACTATCTTATGTAGTACCGGCAACTTGACATTAGGCAAATCTGACCATAATACTTTATATGTAATCATAGCCATCTCAACGCAAAGTAAGTAGTGTATTCTTCATTATAGAAATTGAATACAGTATAACGTAATCCATCATAGTCCACTGGTTTATGATATTCCCAATCAAAATCTACGCCATCAATCCAGCCATACTTTTTCATCTGATGTACTATATCTATTATCTCATTCGCACTTTTGTTAGGAACAGTTATAGATTTCATAGCCACCTCAACGCAAACATCATAGCTTTCTTTTCATCTTCAAATGTTATTTTCCACATTGTAGGCCCGTAAGGCTCGCTGTGTGTATTCAAGTCCCAACCGTCGCCACTTTGTCGCACATATGCCTGCTTTTTTGAATGTTTCTTGCCGACGTGGGTTTCTAACCAATCAACCATTTCAAAGTTGTTGCGTTCTCTGGGTATTAGTATGCGAGTCATTCCCAGCGTAGTAAAAACAATGTCAAATCTTCGTCACGGGTTAATACTATCTCAGATTGTTTAATGTTATCTACCCAACGATTACTTCCAGTTTCTTCATCATATCCCGAATTACCATAGTTCTTCTTACACCATTTCTTAACTTCTTTGGTGTCAACATCTTCTTGACCCTTCCAAGAAATAGTGTGTATATTAACTTTGCTACCAAAATAGCGTTCTGTCTTGTGTGTAAATTTACTCATGTATATTTCAATGCTATCATTATAGCATCCCTTTCGTTGTTAGTTGCTACGAATACTTGGTCGCCTCCGCTCATTTCATTAAGATGGAATCTACCATCCCATTGATCTCTGAGACCACGTGCAAAATAATATACAGTATTGTCACCTAACATTCGTCTAGGATACATATACTGTTGAAAGTCTTTATTAGGTACCCAACCAAACGGTTCATTATGATTGAATATCTGGGTAGTTACTGGAAGTATGTATTTGAAATCCATAAACATGTTTTCAATTGTATTAGCACGTACAACTACAGTTTCATCATACCACTTATGAAAGGCTCGTGCTTCTTTATCTAGACCGGTACGCCAAGTTAGATACTTATCCTTGATGTATTCAATTATTTGCATAGTGTAAGCATCATTTGATATTTGTGGTATGCATCAGCGACTGCAGGATATTGTTTACGAATATGTGCTTCTTCCCTTTGTTTCTCGTAATCTACGCCTGCTTGAATGTCCATCTCAACCATGTACTCAAATGATCTCATAGATAATGAAATTTCTACATTATTTCTATCCATACCGTAATACTTCCTATAATCACTTGCAGTGCCCATATAATTATAAGAAACAGGTTCATCTCTTAGGAAATTTACCTTAGCACCATAGCGTTGTGCGAAATCTTCAATCATTTTTGTATTCATGTCCACCTCAATGTAAACCAAGTTCTGTGCTGTTCATTTTTAATTCTCCAGCAACTATGATCACGGTTATCTTCGTCATTATATTTTTTACCAATCATATCTGCTTCAATGCCATTATCAAAGCACCATAGAAAAACTTCATTAGCAAAATCTGTA
Source organism: Chloridella minuta (assembly GCA_032273045.1). Classification (NCBI taxonomy): domain Eukaryota; class Xanthophyceae; order Mischococcales; family Pleurochloridaceae; genus Chloridella; species Chloridella minuta. The sequence goes on from JAUKPQ010018539.1 coordinate 2,281, forward strand.
AACTTTCCGGTCAAGCCTGCTTCTGATCTTAATACAATGTCAGTATCTTCTGGTTCAGCACCTACCCACCCTGTACTAGTAAATTTAATAGTCATGTTACTTATGCCCACCTCAATGTAAACCAAGCTGCGTCTTTTTCTTCACGAAAATAAAAATTTGTATCACTAAAACGATATATTGCAAACCATTTATTCTTATGTTCACCTAATGTTACTTCTAGCCATGTTTCTATTTCAATAATCTTAGAATCGGTGCCAGTTAATCCGATTGGCACTTTATAAGGCCAAATCTCTTTCTTTAACATTCTCATAGCCACCTCAATATAAAAAAGGTTCTGTCTGCCTCATTACGGAACCAATACTTTCTATCACTACCTACCCATCGCCCATTGGGTGTACTCCAGTCGGTATCACCCATAGTCTCACGAATCCACTTGTCTATTTCAGCCCATTCAAACTTATCATATCCTAATGGTTGGACCCAATAGGGCCAATCAGGTTGCAAAACTGCTTTACCAGTCTCTAGGCGTTTGGTATCATCCCATCTACTTTCTGCCATCATACGTTTCTTTATCATAGCCATCGTAATGTGAACATTATAGCATCTTGTTCTTTTTCAAACAACCAAGTATTACCCAAACTATTAACATGACCTATTCTGACAGTTTCAATCCAGTCTTTGATATCTGTTACATCCTCGTTATTAAACCGGGGACTGCGAGTTATTTTAGTCCAACCGGTACTCACTAATATATCAGCCATAAAATTCCAATCAATTTGTGCAGCTATTTCTTCGGCTAGCTTATCTGCTATTGCTTGTTCTAAATCTATTGCCATACTAATCCAAACCAAGTTGCGTGTTCAGGGTTATCAAAATCTACGGTAATAACATTATTACCCATAGTACCACGTGGTGCTACATCTCTTCCCAATTTCATATGCCAGCCTTTACCATGCCAAAAGATTATCGGTTGACTATGTAATAGAACACCTATGTGTTCTTGTAGCCAAGATATTACTTTATTGTAATCAGCCTTAGTGTAAATCTTAACAGTTGTTACCATCGTAAACTCATAAAGATATAATCACGTTCGTATCTAAATTTGATTTTGAATACTGTGTCAGTCCAAGTATACACACAATGTCTGTTTGGCATATCTATGTGACTTTCTATCCATTCGATAAGTTCTATTCTATGAGTCCGTGGGTTATCCTCGTTCAACTTAATAACGATTTCATGCCAGCCCGGTCGTGTATCTTCCCATCTTGTACTCATAGCCATCTTAAATTGAAATGTATCGCATCCTGTTCATCGTTAAATGTAAAATCCATATAGTCACGGGTCAAGTGACACCGATATCTGTCACCGGGTAATCCATACTGTTCGATAGCCCATACACTAGCTTCGTTCCAGGGACTAGTCCAAAGCATTCGTACTCTAGTAACCTGCTTCTTTGAGGGTGTCTTTGATTCGTTTTGTAAGGTCAGCATCTTTTTTGAACTTAATTGCCCACTGTTCTGGATTTATATAATCAATGATCATTTTAACATGACCTTCATTTAATGTATCTAAGAATTGGGTACCACTGTCGCTTTGATACAACAACCAAGGACTGATCTTGCCAGTTGTGATAGCATAGCAAATCTTGTTAGCGTTACCATATTTTAACATATCGTGCGGTTGAATTCGTGCATCAATCGACATTTCGATGCAATGTTCAATGCTACGGTGAATAGCATCAAACGGATCCTCATGCCGTAAAAATTCAATCAGATATTTAGTGTAGGTACTATCACTACACCAGTTGTCAATCTTAACTTGATTCTTTAGTAACCAATCAACAAATCTAGGAATGTTTATTGCATTGACACTTACACAGTAATTACCAAACTTAACAAATGCAGTGTAATATGCACTTTTGATAAATTCTTCTTGTGTACGATTCTTTCTTCCAGTTGAGTTCTTTTTATAAAACTCTAACCAACATTGGAATGCAATACGATTTCCGTGATTGTCTTTGTCTAACCATCTACGTTTTGGTTCACACACATGCCTGAGTGTGGTTGACTCTTTGAGAAATTCTCTCTTACAAAATTCGCAGCCATATTTCACTGGCTTATCAATTGCCGAGGTCTCTTTCATATTGCTTAAGTTGCTCATCAGTGATAGTTTCATTTAGTGTCTCAATGTCTGTTAGTTTCATATTAGGAAACAATTCTGCTAATTTAAGTTTACGCTTTTGACTATATACAAATGCTTCGCTTACCGCTTCAATGTCATCACTATCTGCTCTAGGATATATTTTCTTGTAATATTCTTTGATATCTTTTAGCTTTGCAGGTGCTTGCAGCTTACTTATCTTGGGACTAATGTTAGGTATCCATTGATGAAATTGTTTACCTACTCCCGGACTCGCTGCACACATCATCAACCATTGTAGTTTAGGATGCTTCTGTACATTCTCATTGAATAGATACTTGTTTGCATACTCTGTGGTACTCATAACATAGTATCTGCTTAGAGCTTCATTGCCTTTAATCGCACTTAGCCATTGTATCATTGTGAAGGGAACAAACTTCTTTTGCTGTTCGGGTGATAGCTTATCAAAGAAATCATAGTCCTTCTTGTCAAGTGCGGCAAGGACCTCAAACAAGTCTAAGTCTTGTTTGTCAAATTTCTCATCAACTGGTACTGCTGCTTTTCTTGTTGCCATTAGAATGCCTGACTATAATCTACTATCTCACAATTACGACTAATCTCTTTTACAAAATATACACACTCGGGTTTAGGTCCATCATTCAATGGTACACATAAGAACTGACCATTACGCAATCGGGGAGCATACCATGTAACATCGTGATATACATCTAGTATCTCAATGGGTAAGAATGTAGGACTAAAACTAGTTAATGGATTAAACTCAAAAGCATTGAATCCTCTGTCATTGATACTTGTTAAGGGCAATGTTTCTAAATCACCGTGTTCTTTTTCACCAATCAATATCTGCCAATCTAATGGCATTTTAATTGTGTGCTTGCCAATCTTTAGTACAAGTGCAGGTGCGTTAAAACTTTCTAAAAAGATTAATGGGATATAATGATAATCTACGTTGCTTGTATTACTATTGTCTAGTATCGCAAAACGTAAATCATCTATCTCCTCTGGTAATGTCTCTAAGTTATAGTATTCGTTATCCAAGGTAAGTATTCTCATGTTGTTATTATATCACTTATATGTTAGTTTTTCTACATCAAACGGGTAGTTAGCCTCTTTGTAGAATGCTTTTCTTTGTGTAAGGTGGCGTTTAGCAAACTTACAATTACTTGTGATATCCCAAATCTGTACGAAATTTTTATCTTCCGCTTTACGAATACCACGACCAATACTTTGAATCACCCGAACAAAACTCTTACCCGGTTCAATTAGAACAAGATTAAAGATTCTGGGAATGTTAATACCAACTGCTGCTACACCGTATGTAGCGATAATGATTTTGTTAGTTGCGGTAGCAACCTCATCATATTGTTCTTTGCGTTCATCCATACCAGTATTACCTGATACGAACACAACATCATACTCTGTTTTGAAGTTGCGTAGTTGCTCGGCTAATCTATTGTGTAGTTCTTTACCCGCTGCTACTCTATCAACAAGGATCAATGTGTTACCACTGTCTTTGATTTTGTCAACCAATTGCGTAATCTTGTCTAGTCGCTTACCATCTTCAAGCAAATATTTCAGTTCACTTTGATAGCTAGGGAACTCGACACCATCTTGTAGTTGTACGATGTTAACATGGCATTGTGATAGTACGCCTCTGTCTTGTAGTTCGCTAGCAGACAATCTATTAATAACATTGCCAAGACTAACAAAGATTGATTGGCTTGAAAACTTATCTTTAGGGATAGTACCAGTCAATCCCCAACGAATTGGAATGTTGCTCATTACACTAGTAAGCAATTCTTTTAGTGCTTCTGCCTTGGCCATGTGAACCTCGTCAACCATGACACAAACTACATCTTCGAGGAAGTCACCAATCTCAATTTCTGCTTCACCTGCTTTTGTTTTCTTAAGCATGTTGTTAAGACTTTGCCAAGTACAGATTGTATGTGTCTTACCGTATTCTTTTCTGTCACCAAAGTATACACCAACATCTAAGCCTAGATTAATGTAATCTGCTTCTGTTTGTGTTACTAAACTCTTGTTCGGGACAATAACAATACTACGACCATACTGTTCAATGCTGTAACTTAGTGCTGCCGTGATTAGTGTCTTACCTGCACCCGTAGCAATCTCTTGCAGTGATTGTGGGTTCTTTAAGAATTCATTAATGATTGATATCTGATAGTCACGCAATACAACAGGTTGACCTGCGATAGGATGACCTTCGGGCCAATTCTTATGCTTGAACGTTTCCTCGGACACTTCTGCGAAATTAAAGGTTGTACTGTATGTGCGAAGGTCCTCTAGTTCAATATCATAGTCTCTGCTGTCGATAAAGGGTAGTATCTCGGGTAGCAAGTTAACATAGCTACTGCCACCGATGCTAAAGAAACTTGTCTTACCATTCCACCTACCAAGGCGTACCGCGGGAAGAAACCTTGCACCGGGTACGTCATACTCAAACATCTTAACTAATGCTTTACGCTCAGTTAGTTCAAGTCCTTCAAATTTTACGTTAACTTCATCCCTGACGATTATTTTACATTGTTTCATATAGTACTTATTGTACTATAAACCTCTATGTAATTTCAAGTCTTATGGCAATAGAGGGAACATTGTTCCCTCTATTTGTTATATGCTACTTACCCTTTCATGCAAGTTGCTTTTGCGAGTTCTTTCCAGTTAGTCGGGCTGATCTTAACCAAGTCAGCAATCTTCAACACCATACGCAAACTGATCTCACGCAGTTTGTTGCAGTTATCCCACATGTATTCAATGATACCATCTTGTTGCTCTTTGTCAAAATCATAGTCAACAAACAAGCCCGGGTCTGCATCACGATACACCTGCTTGATACGCATCATTTTGTCACGCTCGGTGTTGATAGTCAAATCCAGAAAGTGACAACGACTTTGCAGTGCATCCAAGTGAGGTTGCATTCTGCTAGCTTTTTTAGCATCAAACGATTTGTTTGTGATAAAGATGATCGAACCGTGAAAGTTGAAAGTATTGGGCACTCCCTCTTCACGCAAGATACGACTGTCTTTGTTGTAAGAGATACGGCGTGTCTTGCCTGAATCCAATGCACCTTTCAGAATGTTAACTGCATCGTGATCTTCCCAGATATCGCAGTCATCAAACACCAATACGTTCTTAGCGTCAGAGTATTTGTACAACAATACAAACAGTCCAATCGCACTCATTGCACCTTTGACAGTTTCAAAACGGACCTTGCGTTCTGCAATCTTGTCAAACATGCTAGCTTTTTCCATTTGCTGTGTAACACCGTGACTCTTGCCGACACCGGGAGGGCCTGTCACAATCATAGCACGAATGTCACCGCTGATACATGCCTTGGACATTTCATCCAATACGTTGAAACGACTTGCAATACGGTCCATTGCAGCCTCGTCAGACTCTGCAACCACTTCAACTTGTTTAGATGCTTGCGTACCGATCACTTGATCTCCGTTCAAAAATTGAATATCTTCAATAGCGTCAACTTTAACTTTGACTTCACCAATCGCAATAGCGAATTGACCTTCGTTTTTCACAGTAACATAGTTACCTTTTTTGCCTGTTTGAAACCCTTTGACTAGTGTGAACACTTCGTTGGTAACGGGTTGATTGCGATAAGAACCAGAGATAATACGAATAGTAGACATAGAAATTCCTTTAACTAACTGAATAAGTCTCTATTATATACCCAATACCATTTATTGTCAAGTATTGGGTATATATAGTTTTTACATTACTGTACGCAAGTATGCAGTTTTGCTATTGTGAATGTCGTAAGACTTTTCACCAGTTTTCACTACAAACAATTTTGCATTGCCGCAACTGATTTTAGCAGGTCCAATATAAGGTGCCTTAGTCAGTACTGGGATATGCAGGCCCTGAAAGTTTTTCTCAATCACAATGCGAGACACTTGGCCCTCGCTTGTTGGGATTTTAGAAATGATAGTATTAGCTTGTTCAAGCAAACTGTTGATTTCAACTAGAGACATTTTCATAGGTACCTTTCAAGTGAGTAAGACTGTATTATATACCCAATTTCATTTATTGTCAAGCCTTCAGGATGTCAACAATACGCTGATGGATCAGGTCCATCTCATCCTGCATCACGTAGAAGTCCGTAGTAGGATCGTAGTAAGCACCTGCTTTAGGATCGTAATACAAAACTCGACCCGAGAAGTTGAAGGGACCTTCCAGACCTTTGCGAGGGCCGTACTTTTGACGCATCATGTCCATTTCGTTCTTGTCTGCAATGATCTTGTAACCCATAAACAACTCCTTTTGACTGAATAAGACTCTATTATATACCCAAAACCATTTAATGTCAATCCTGTTTCATTACATATTCAAACAATACCCACTTAGCACGATTCAGACATTGACGGGCATCCTCAGCCCGCATATAGTCAACATCACCGTACTCGGGGTTAATCATTTCCTGAGCGTCGGACATCAAACTAGCGGCGATCATAGCAGGACCAGAAAACTTGAAAGTGATGCTGGATTCGATATTTTCACGCATACTTGCAACGGTAACACCGTACATACGAACTTCACGCTTTTCCTGCTCTGCCAAACGGTCGAAAACTTGTGTCATAAAAAGTCCTTTAGTTAACTGTCTAAGATTGTATTATATACCCAAAACCATTTAATGTCAACCGAGGACTTCCGACACAGTATAAGTATACCGAGTATACCCAACGTCTGTGGATCCGCCGTATCCAGCAAAACTCTTACTGTTCAGTACCAACTTAGCAGTTCCCCTGCGGGACATTCTTTGTGCTTCGTTATACCAATAAGCACCCTCAGTTATCCGTGTGTGTCCGGAAGCAGTCTCTCGCCGCAACACATCAAAAGTAAAACTACGCATTCTATTGCTCCATTAATTATCTGTCTAAGCATGGATTATACGCCCAAACTGATTTAATGTCAACCTCAGAATTTTTGTTCTCATAGAAGCAAAAAGCCCCAAAAATGTTACTTTCTGGGGCTTTTTGTTCTTGTAAGAACATTTATATCAGGCTAGCTTCCATCTGATTAGTTTATAGTATGAAGCACCGTCTCGGCTCGTAGGTTTAGCTACAACATCAAGAAATACCGAACCTTTATCAAAAAAGTGATCCCATAAATGCATCAACTGATTACTAACATCAATCTCGATTTTGTATGGACGATCAGTTGAATCTTTCAACCAATATTCTACAAACTTTTTAGATTTGCTATTCACTGTAAGTTTTTTTATGGGTTCAAGTTGGATTAACTTGCCAAACGCAGGCATTGCATTATCAAATCTAGTATCCAAACCTCTGAACATATTTTCTACTTCAATATCATAATCATAGAATTCAGGCAAACGATACACCAATGGCATCATTTGTTCTTTAACTATTTTACAATCACCATGGATAAATGTATTCAAGTCTTTACGATAATTAGACAGCTTGTGATCCTTCAGTGTTAGTACCATAAGTTTCTTACTGTAGTAATCACGGATATCATGCGCCCGTTCTCTATCTTCCTGAATCATTTCTTTGAATAAGATTTCGTCAGTAAGTTTAGTTGGTCTAGAACTAGGATCATTAATGATATTAACATTGTGACTGAGTGTTGGTCGCAATCTATGCCAAGTAACGCTTAGTGCTAGAATATCTTCGGTAGTTTCAAACACTTCATATTTTTTTACATTAGTAGAGTGAGAGAACCAATCTAAAGTTAAATCACTAGCATAGACACTTGGTCCATTGATAGTAATTGAGTTCGAAAAAGGATTGTGATTACTACCAACCGCACCTAGAACAGGACTCATTTGTTTAGCTGCCTGTGCTGAGATAGGTGATAGCATTGAATTTAAATTTGAATTAGCCAATTGTAATGTCTTCCATTCCACTTGTGCGTAACCGCACGATATGCCCCATCTGCCATTGTTTAGCTTCAAGGCCCTTCATAATGCCAAGCCAGCGATTACGTAGTAATGCTACTTCGTTAATCAATACTTCCATATCAATTACTTCATCTTCACCTTCAGCATACTTTTCAGCATCACGGCTTGTCAATGCTCTATTATACGCTTCTAAATATTTTTGAAAATGTTTTCGGCGAATTTTCCGTAATTGAATATTTAAGTAGTTGAGTACTGCTTCTACTTCCTGTAGTTGGTTGAATCTGTGTTCTGTGACACCGGGTATTGCAGCAATGTTCTTTTCAACATTGCCGTATATCTTTACCTCTTTTTTTGCACCTTCTAATTCAGTTTCAAAGTACTGAATGAAATCTGGAATCTCTCCCAGATTTACTGTTATTCGGGTGTACCAGTTTGCCATTTAGTCCCATTCGTCTGTGTCTAAATCTTCATCGTATTCTTCGTAATCATCTTCTTGGAAATGTTCTTCGGCATAACCCTTCAATGCTTTAGTGATATCCTTATCCTTGAAGGCATCTTTGATATCATCTATCTCATAGTTATTATCAATTAAAAAATTGACAAGTGTATCTGCCGCATCATCACGTTCACTCAAATCAATGTGTTCACGCAATGCGTCCCAAACTTCTGATATAACATCTAAACTCATTCTGTAACGTCCTCCTCAGGTGTTACAGTACTTATCACACTTTTACTTTTTCCAGTGTATTCAAGCATAACTTTATCTAGTATGCCATCTTTGTTTGCTTCCCAGCCCTTACGAAATGCTTTAAGGATTTCACCATCTTCGGTAGTGTATACCAGACTGTTGCCTTCTTTCTTCAATGCGCCTACTTTTTCGAACATATCAGTTAAACCACTATATGGGCTCATACCTGTTTCGTATGGAATCTTAACTTGAATTGATTCAAAAGGTTTTGCATAGCGAGTTTTCATAATCTTACAAGCAGCACGAATACCATTTACTTCACTAACCTTATTGCCATCCTCATCCTCTTTGAGTTTGAGTTTCTTCATAGCAACTACGATTGAACTTGCGTAAACAAATCCTTGACCACCACTGAT
>JAUKPQ010018550.1:0-11438 GCA_032273045.1 Chloridella minuta
GGGCCTCATCCCAATGTGAGAATCCTCGGTGATGGCCGATGGGAGATCCGTGGTCCCGGGTATCACAGAATCCTGACGCCTGACGATCCGGTTTTGACTGGCGTGATGATCCCGGTGCCGTCTTCAAACGTGCATTCCATCGGGTTTGCCTTCAACTTTGACTACCCGCTGAAGTCAAAACTGATCATCCGATACAAGCAAAAGGATCGGCAATCAGGACGTTCCGGGACCGTCGGCGGCCCGACATACGAATATCTTGACGTTCACCCGGACTGGTTCGACGATTTGCAGCAGGCAGGATCCAAAGGTAAATGGGTCTGGGATCAGCTGCGAATTCGCGGGACGGTCGCCGGTCATCAGTATCGGTACAACCTGACTCGAGCGGCCCAGGGCTATTTGCCTCGGCGGGCGCTCGTTCGGAACGGAATTCAGCGGTTTCAGCGACGGCAACGGACGGCGGTTTATTCCGATGGCAGGACCGAAATTCTCACAAGTCCATTGGCGAACAAGGTAATCGGGCGATATTCTCCAACTGCTCATCGGCCGAATGTCGGGAATATGGACAGAGGGCGAATCGAGCGGGGAACTCCGAATCGGGGGCGATAGCTCGCGAAAATCGCCAAGATGGCTGGAGTCGATTAAATGGCTGGCAGCCTCGGTGATAGTTCAGAAAAAACAGATAGGGCGGAATTCAAGGGCGACAATGCCCACATGAATTCCAAGAAGATCAAACAAGCGGCTCCGAACCTCACGGGGCACGTTTACCGGTGCGCGGGGTGTCTTGAAAAATGCCCGCCGTTTATGCCTGACGGCTGTACGCTGGTGCCAGTTTGCGTCAGTTGCTGGAAGCAAATCGGCCTTTCCAATAGGCTCACGATCATTACGTTCACCCGGAATTCAAAAGCAATCGAGGGTCTGACGGCGATGATTCAGGAGTATCTTGGTCATCGTGGAATCATGGTGGGCAAACATCGGCCGGGAGAGGGAAATTGAAATTCCTAAAGCAAGTTTTGGCGATTGCGGCGGGCGTCTTCCTTGGCATTTCCCTGATTATTTATGTCCTGATTGCAATGGCATCTCATGGCATGAAACAGGCTCAGCAGCGAGAAGAAAAGGCCAGGGCTGAAGCCGAAGAGAACTGGAACAACATGGTCAAAAATGGCCAACATCCCGGATTGAATGTTGATGCCCAGCCCAGAAACCAGAATCAGGAAGAGAACTAAAGGCAATGGATTGGCAAATCTTCACCCAACGTTCCACCGCAACGATTGCTAGGTCAGAACGCAAGAAGTTTACCGGCATCGTTGAGTGTCGCGTCTGCTATCGGAATGCCAAATCAAAGCGGGCGACGATCAGAATCCTGTCTTGCCCAGTCCTGAATCGTGAACCTGTCGTGAACCGCTCAGCCCTCCTCCTTCCGGCCGATGTGATTCGAAGCATGGAAAAAGACATCCCGAACGATGGCCTCCCGAATGAAGATGCGGAAATTTCTGTGACATATTCTTTTTTTCTTGGCAGTGTTGTTGACACTCGGACGGAATTTATCCAACATCTCTGAACTTGGATGTCACATACATGGAACGTAAGGCAATTTGCGTTTCATGCATGTGCTCTGACATCAGAATCAGATTGACATGACGGTCAGCAAAAAGCCCCGTCGAAACCTTAACCGGTTTCGGCGGGGCTTTTGTCGTTTACGGTCCTCAGAATTCAAAACCAATGGTCATCCCAAACGAAAACGAGACTCAGCCGCAATTCGCGATCCGCTTCCATGAAGCGATGATGAGCGAAATGCCTGATACTTCGAAGCGAAACAAAGCTTGTTTTGCCGCTTGGGATGAACATCGTGGCGAAGATCCAACAATCAGCGAACTGGTTGAATCCCGGTTTACTCCGGATCAATATCAGCGACTGCCTAACGTGGCGATGTTCCACGAACACACTGTTCCGGCTCAAACGATTCAGGATAAAGAAGTCCCTGCTCAGCACTACGGCCGCGATGAACTGGCCGAAATGGTTGACGGGATGAATGACCGAATCTTGGATCACGACGAATTCAGCCCGATCACTCGCGGACATACCGGACAAAAGCCGGGCGCGAAAGACGGTGACAGGCAAATGCCGGAGGTTCTCGGGTTTGCCGGTCCATACAAACTGGGAATGATTGGCCGAAGAAATCCGCGATGGGCGATTTTCGGCACTGAATACCACATGAAGGACGCGGTTCCTGAACTCAGAAAGCGAGTCGGCCGGTCTCCTGAAGTTTGGCGATACTCTCGGATGCGTGATCGGTTCTTTTACCCGATCGCAACACTCGGCGAAGAAATGCCACGTTTGAACCTTCCTCCGGCTCACTATTCGCGACGATCCGCGGATGAATCGCCGGTTTTTGTCGAATGCTATTCGGCTGTCTTTCCGGGCGGCTCAAATGCATTCGTTCCATCGTTCAAGGCATCGCCAGACGGACGCAAACCTATGGCCGATCAGTATTCAGCAGATCCATCACAGGGGCCTGCTCAAACTCCAGTCAGCAGCGGTCAGGGAACAAAGCTTTCCGAACTGACTCTTGAGGAGTTGATGGAAGTTTGGCTTGAGACTCAGCCAATGCAGTTTCTGTTCGGCTTGATGCGGCAGTCCGGTGATTCTGGAATGCCAAACCCTGCAATCCCGAACCAGATTCCTGCTGATCCGAATGCTCCGGCGGCGGGCGGTGCTCCCGGTGCTCAAGCCCCTCCCTCTCCGGCCGACCCTGCGGCTCAGGTGCCCGGTCAACCTCCGGCAAATCAACCGCCAATGGCTCAACCGCCAGCGGCAAACAATCCTCCGGTTCCTCCAGCTGCTCCTGCGGCCGGGGCTCCTCCCGTTCCTCCTAAACCCGGAATGCCTCAAATGGTCCAGGACAAAGACAAAGACAATTACTCTCGTCAGCTTCGCGATGTGATGGACGCAAATGCCCAACTTCGCAAGCAACTTGATGCTGCCATGCAGCGAATTGCTGAAATCGACGGCGAGAAGACTCACATTGAGCGTTACTCTCGCCTCGAAAAGCTTGCATCTGACTTCATCCTGAAGCCGGAAGTTGAGCTTGAGCGGACTGCGGGCTACTCGCCTGAGCAGTTTGACGCTCACGTTCAGATCATCACGGACAACTACCAGCGAACTCTGACCAATATGCCAGACTTTGCCGCGCTGTCTGATGGTGCTCAGGCCACTCCGGGCGGCGTGACTGGTCCGTCAAAGGCTGAAAGCCAGTTAACCGCTGCTGAACTGCCAACTGTTGAAAAGTATTGCATTGAACACGACGTGAATTTCTTTGAAGCCAAAGAGATCTACCTTCGCAATGGCAAGTCCTTCCCAGCGAAGTCTGCCAAGTCTTGATCCTGCGGGGCCTTTGATTTGTCCCAATGAAAAGTGAAATCGTCGGCTGATTGAAGCCGTTTTTGATAGTGTTTCTCGCCGATCTGGAGTTTGAAAAATGAAAAGTTTTGCGTGTGGTGGAACGATTGAACCTGCTCGATTTGTGAAGCGCAGCACTGCTGCAGACTTCACTGTTTTGCAGGCTGACGCTGATGCTGTGCCGTGTGGAATCTCTCAGCGTTTTGCTGAAGCTGCCCCGCTGGTTGGTGCCGCATCTGCAGCAGGAACATCTGGTGGACTGATTCAGGTCCATCAGCCGGGCATGTCTGGCGATCCTCATGATTCAACTGTGTGGCTTCAGCTTGGCGGGTCGGTTACTCGCGGTGCTCTGCTGATGCCAAATGCATCTGGCAAGGGGATCACGGCAACATCGGGCAAGTATGCTGGAGCAATTGCGGATGAGTCTGGTAGTGCAGACGAATATATCCGAGTTACTCCGGTATTGCTCGTTTCTGCCTGATCTGAACTCTGAAACCTGAATCTCTTATGTCACATGCAACTGGCTGGCATGTGCCATAGGACCACAAAACACGCTTTCTCCTGAAACATCGAATCTCTGAAACTTTGAAGGATCTCCAGCCATGACTATGGTTCATCCAGGTGGTAATAACACCTTTGTCCCAACGTTCGAGCAGAAACGCTCTCTGATTATCGACTTTGCCCGCAAGCCATCCAGCTTCCCAGTGAACCGATACACTCAGGTTGTTCCTGATGCTCCGACTGTTGGTCTGTACCTGAATTTGGATATCGCGGCTGCCGGTCGCATTTCCGCAACTGGCCTTGAAGTCGATTGGCCGGATGGGGCTCCTCGTCCGTCCGGTGTTGATGGCACGGCGGAACATGAGTTCCTGAGCTACATCACTCGCCGAAAGAACTTCGGGTTCACGCTCGGTCAGTTGGGCGTCGAAAATGCCTCATGGGACAACGTTGAACGTCATGCTCGCATGAAGCAACAGTTGGCCATGACTCATCGGGCCACTCGGGCGATTTCTGTTGCAACGACGACTGGAAACTATGCGTCGGCTCATCAGATTGACGTTACCAGCATTTCCAGTGACTCCAGCCGATGGGGCGCGTCAACCGTGGCTCGCGGCACGATTCGCAAGTCCATCAATGCTGCTGTGAAGCAGATCCACAAGAGCACTCTGGGTGCTGTGAAGAAGAAGGATTTGCAGTTGGTTATCGGCCCTGACTGTGCTCAGCAGATTTCTGAGTGTCAGGAAGTCGTTGACTTCATTGCCAAGAGCCCGTTTGCTCTTGCGTCCCTGAAGGGCGAAGCGATGAACGAGAATCCAAACGTTGACTATGACCTGCCGAAGTATCTGTTCGGCCTGGAATTGGTCATTGAAGACACGGTTCGCGTAACCAGCAAGCCCGGGGCAACTCTGGCTTCAAGTTACGTTCTGGCCGGTGACACGCCGTTCATCACTGCCCGTCCGGGTGGTATCGAAGGCAAATACGGTGCTCCGTCATTCTCGACGATCACCTGTTTTGCTCACGAAGAAATGAACGTCGAAGCCAAGACTGACACATGGAACAAGTTGGTTGACGGTGCTGTCAGCGAAAACTGGGCCTATGTGATGACTGCCCCAGCAACGGGCATCATCTTTGGCAACGCGATCTGATTTCTGTTGGCTTTGCCCTGTCTTTTAGCTGGCTGGCCTTTCCTTTTCTCCTTGAAGTGTTGATTTGAAAGTGAACTGACAATGGCAAAGAAAGTAGCAACAAATCCTGCCCCGGTAGCTGAATCTTCCGAGGCAACTGAAACTGAGGCAACTACATCTACGGTGATCGACCAGCCAGCCGTCTCCGATGATGCAAGTGCCTCTTCTCCTCCTCCTGCAGTTGAGCCCGTGACCGACGCCCCTTCCTCTCCGGCCGAACCTGCGATTCCTGAACCAGTTGTTCCTGAGCCAGTGGTTCCTGAGCCAGTGGTTCATAAGGCTGGTGGCGGATTCGATTCGCCATTTGTGGAACCTCCAGCGGCTCCAACGATGATTCAGCGGATCGAAGCTCTCGAAGCTCGCGTAGCGGCATTGGAAGCGAAGTAATTCCTCCCGGATGAAACCGGTTGCCCGTCCTTCATGGGCGGGCTTTTTTTATATCTGGATTTGATCGTTCAACATGGCAGCAACTTTGATAACTGGATCTGATCTGACTGCCCGAAAGGATGCTCGCACTATTGCGGACCTTATTTCGGACAGCGGATCGCCTGTTGCAGAGTCTGCTGTTGCTAATCATCCGAAGGTCATCGTCGCCCTTGAGGATGCTGAGGGTGAAGTTGTTGGGAATCTGGCGGCGTTTGGCCGCTATACGGTTGAAGCACTTTCTGAACTGACTGGATCTGCTCAGGCATTCCTGAAGCGAGTGATTGCCGAAATTGCGATGATCAATCTGATTGTTCGCCGGCCTGATCTTAGCTCGGAAGATCTGAAACGACATGAAGAAATTCGAACACAATGGCTGGACCGATTACAGCAGGGAAACATGATCCTTGCGAATGAAGACACTGACAATTCTGCAGCGCGGGTCTCTGTTGACGGCGCAACGCTCGGCGAAACCGCAAACCTGAACATGGTTCGCGATCGAGCCCGCTACTTTCCGAATCGAGTTTATCCCCAGGGGAGAAATTACTAATGGCCAGTTCAGTGAAGTTTAACGTGCCGGGCGCTGTAAATGTGAAAGTTTCCGGCCTCAATAGCTTGTCTGGTTTGCAGTCTCTGGGATACACGAACGACGGCGTTGAAGTTGAGGAACGTGAATTCGTCATTGAATGTAAAACCGATCGTTACGGCGGCGAACAGGGGCCTGCAGCTGATGTCCAGACGCTCGGCCGGGAAGCAATCATTCGCTTGAATTTGACCGAGTTCAATGCAGAGTATTTCCACATGCTGGAAATGCGAATGCCGGGTCATGCTTTGGCTGCTTCTGCTCCGGGGCAGATCATTCCCCCCGGTACTCTGAAGTTTGGTGCTGGTGGTCTCGTTCGGTGCATGCTTTATGGTGCTCTGGACTTGGCAGCAGTGACGGCCGGAACAGCGGCGGCTGAATTGCTGACTCCTCGCAATTATCCATTCTGCGAGGTTGTTGACGCCAGTTCTCGAAACCTTGGCACTCGTTACGCTCGGGCAAGTTTGACGCTGAAGGCTCGTCAAGGTTTGGTGTCGTCCGAGGTTGTTCTTTGGAATCGAACGTCAACCTAATCTGGTTGATTGCTCGGTTCTTCTGCTTGTTGTAAACCAAAAATCATTTCGTCTGGCTGGCTCCAATGTTTCAATTCATCAAGTCATGGCTTTTCAGAACGGTCATCAACAAACATCGGCTTTTGTTCCGCTATTGGGACGGAAGCCGGTACGTTTCGGCCGATCCATTTGTGATTTTTCGGGCCTTGGTCAATACGAACAAGTTTGACCCTGACTCTGATATCAAAGATTTGCAGATCCCCGACGCGAGAATCATCGTCAAAAAGATCTCCCATATCGCTGAAGGCGTGCGGGAGATTTTCAATGTGCCAGCTTTTGAAAAAGGCGGGCTGTCTGAATTGGAATGCGTGAAGCTGCTGAGTCAATTCAGCGATTTCATGGAAGCTGTAAAAAAAAATGGCGGATTGAATCAGATATCGTTGCCGCCTATGGCGAATCAGCAAGCCCCAGTGAACAACTCTCAAGATCAGAAAAGCACGAACGAAAGTTCGGATTGTTCCTCAACTGTCCCAGAATCAACTTTGTAAAAGCAGTGCCGATTTCGCTCGGTGTTGGCGCGGCGTTTGGCGGGATGTCGGAAGAGTTCATTCGAGCCCTGATTGAAAACGAATTCCAGGTCAAAGAGGCAATGGCCTTGGCTGAAAGAGAGAAGGCCAGCAAAAATGGATAGTCTCAATGACATCCTGAACCGCGTTCTCCAGAATGCTGCTGAGACAACTGCTCAAAGGGTTGTCGTTGCAACAGGTAAAAGGCCGTTGCGAGATCCGGACTCTGGATCAATCAGCCATTTGCAGGAAGCGGCGTCGGCCCTTCAGAATATCCGATCGGCCAGCACTGCGGCGGCGATGGCTCAGCGGGCTAATTATCAACAATCGCCTCCTGTCGATGATAACAATTCCGGGCCTGATTTAGCCGACGGTGAATCCCTCTCCTCTCCGGCCGACCGCCACAGAAAAACCACACTTGCCGACGATATGAACGTCCTCGGTACAGTCGGCGGTGCTGGAACTGCTGTCATTCAGCAGATTGCGGCGGCCGGAAGGGCATTCAACGGAATCCCTGAAGCAGCAAATGCGTTCAAGGATGCTGTCACGGAAATGGCTAATTCAGCCGGCGGGGCGGCTCCTGTAATTGACTCTGTGACTGGTCCTCTCACAAAGATGGCCAGTTCGATTGTTTCTCAAATCTCTGGAATAGGGAAGGGAGGTGATCCATCTGCCGGGACGATGCAAGCGGGGTCGAGCAACTCCGTTGATGGTGCGGTGAATGCAGCGGTCAGGAAGATCCTGAAAGCTCCGAAGTCGTTCGCCTCATGGTTTGGCGAGAATGACGGGACAGAAACAGCCGGGGCGAGTAGTGGAGCAACTGGCAAATCAGGTTCAGTTCAGGATTGGCTCAATTCCTCCTCGATCGCTGATTCCATGCGATTGATGATTGGGAATGTCGGGCATTCGTTGCAGTCGATGACGGCGAATGTTGCCGGGCTGATGAATGGTGGATTGTCGGCCGGAAGCTCGGCCAGCGGGGCTGCCAGTGGCGCAAATGCCTCCTCTCTTTCCGGCCGAATTGCGGATTCCCTCGATCGGTCTTTGGCTCGGTCGTGGGCGATGTTTCGCGGAATGTCGGCCGGGAGTGGGGGAAGCTCGGGCGCGAGCGGTTCCGGCGGCGGTGGGAATAATGGCGGTGATGATGGGGACGTGAATAGCCAGGGGAACTCGGGGCAAGGGTTCTTGGGCGGGATGAAGAGTCAGTTTCGAATGAGAATCGGGCGGGCTGGTCAACGGATCATGGCTCGGCGTTTTCGTCGTGGGATTGTGAGTGGTCGGCGGTTACTTCGCGGCGGTGGTGGTGGTGGGGCTGCTGGTGGGAATGCAGCTGGAAGTGGGGCAGGTGCTGGCGGTGGGTTCTTTGCCAGAATGTTTGGCGGCGGCGGGGCCGGGGCTGCTGCGGGTGGTGCTGGTGGCGGTGGTGCTGGAGCAGGAGCAGCGGCGGCTGGCGGTGGTGGGGCTGCTGCTGGTGCTGGCATTGGTGCTGCTGGTGCAATTCTTGGTGTGGTCGCCTTTGTGGCTGTTATCTGGGTTGCCGTTGACGCCCTGATGAAACTTGGAAGACAGGGCTATGAAACTGCCCTACGCGTTGCCCATTTGGACGGTGGATTGACCTCCGCCAAAGCTCAGTTAGATGTTTCCAGATTGCTCCGAGACATCCAGACGGCCAGAACTCTGAGTGATGCTGGCGCAAATCACATGGGGGCAATCAATCGTCTCGAGGAAAACTTGCGACCGATCACAGACGGTGCAATGCTGGCGGGCTTGCATGCTTTGACTTTTGGCCTAAATGCTGTGAACACAGTGTTTGAAGCAGTCAGAAATTCAAGTATTGGTGTCGTCCAGGCATTTAACCAAATTGAAAAGGGCCTTGGTTTTGACTTCATCAATGACAACATGGTGAAGGCTTTGGAAGACATGAAAAACGGCAACAATCAGCTGCGACAACTTGAAGCGGCTCCACTCCACAACATGTTTGCCCAAATGCCGCCGGCTGCTCCTCCTCGGCCGCCACTGCCGCCATTGGGAGGAAATTGATCATGTCTGAGGGATACACGGAAATTCAGTACGGGCCGCCAGCGAACCCAGTGAAAATCACAAACTGCCAGACGCTGGAGTTTAAGCAAGAAGCCGTTCATGATGCTTCGGGCCTGATCCACGTCTATGACCGTTTTTTGGTTCGTGTCAGCGGGTATTTCTTGGCCCAGACCGATGCATGGACTCACATTTCTCCACAGATGGGGCCTCTCCGTGGCAACAATCGCCAGACGGCCGGAAGCCAATACGTTCAGCTTCGAAACCTGCTAAATAAGCCTCGCCAGAATTTCAAAATGATTCTGGGCGTTTCAGGCAAAAACCCAACGATCATCCTGCAAGCGAACCCAATATCATCGAAGGATGATGAGTTTTCCCAGCAGTTTGATTGTCAAGGTGGCCCGATTCCGAAAGTGATTTCGGTTGACCACATTGCCGGGAATGCTGCGTTAAAGGTGACGTGGGAAGTCGTTGTCTGCATTTCTCCAGATTGTTCTGTATCCGCGTCCGATACTGTTCAGAGGCGAAAAGGCATTTTGTCAAATCGCTGGACGTGCGCTGATGACATTGATGAGAATCTGTATCTCCGAAGCCGTGTTTTTGTTGGTGAATTGAAGCTTGCCAATCCGCTGGTCAATCCTCATGACTTCCGGGAATTGGTTGTCCCTGCGATCAGTCCAGGAATGCGGCTGAAGTCAATGTCCTTCCGCCAATCTGCGGATCAGTTGAATCTGCAGTACACTGTGATTCATGAAGAGGTGCATGTTACCGCGCCTCACCCTGCCACAAGCTTGCGGATCTCTCACAGGCTCTCTCATGCTGAATACGCCATTGAGATCGATGAGGTTCTGGCAATCACTCTGCGAGGACCGAGGAACGTTAAAAAGTCCGATTTGGTGAGTTTGGCGGCCCGAATTGCTGACGGCAAGATCCGGATAAACTTCCTGAACAACAAAACGTTCCGGCTGATTCGTTATGAGATGTCCGACGAATCCGGAACGTCTCAGGATAACCAGGTGACGGTTGTCTACAACACAAAACGAGTCACAGAAAAAGCGAACCCGCTGCCGGATCCCAAAGACCCTAACGGATTGATCGGGATCACTCGCCGTTTCGGTCTTAAAATCGACGGAACAATGATTCCGGACTACAACAACACTTTGACTCGAGGAAATCGAGGGAATGAATCTCCCGATACGATGGGAGGCGTGACTGTTGCCGGGGCCTTTGCTGCACATTTGCAGGGGGCCTGCTCCAAAGATTTCTCAATGAATTCGGGGCTCCAATCTTATAATTATCCCGGTTCGCCTTCCTATGATTACGGCTTGAAGGACTCAACCGGAATTCGCCCAACACTTCCGGAAGTCACGATTCAGACTGTTCCGGAAATTGAACCTTTACCAGACACTACATACAACGATTCGCACATAAAAGACGGCATTTACCAAACATTTGAGATCGACGTTCAGACAACTGAGCGGCCTTTGTACTTTCCGGCTCCCGTTTCTCCGTCATCGCTCGGGCTGGATCCGTTTGGAAGTTCTCCCGGGTCTGGCTCCGCCTCATCGGGTTCAGGTTCAGGCACAAGCCCCGGAGATGGGGATACAACCGTTTTCATGCGTCTCGGCCCTTCTCAGTGGGAACGCACTGTCAGGGTTGTGGCGAAGCGGCATGGGACTCCTCCGAGACTGTCAAACCCGAAGCCGACATTCCGGGACGCCAAAAACAATCTGCACGTCCTTTTGGCAAAAACAGAATTGACCTGCGAGCCCCAGCGTCTCCCCGATGACACGAAGGATTACATTATCCGGGCTGAATACAAATACGGGCTTGCGAAGGCTCCGACAGAATTGCAATTTGGCGTGCCGGATTACGATCCGTTTGTTTCGCCGGGGCAATATGGGTCAGGACCATATTCCTTCAACTTGACCGACATCTACAAATCTGATCACCCAATGATCTGAAAAATCTGCTACTCTCTTGACATATATGCAACATGCATGTGTTATTCATTGACTTTGCACATTTTGAATTCTTCGGATTGAGGCCATGGCAAACATCACCTTAGAAAACGGAACGGACGGGCTTTTTGACCTGCTCGGCCAGGTGTTTGCGCTGCAAACTCAGGTTGATTCCTCGGTTCAGGATCGCCGAACTGAATGGGATACGGTCGTTGCTGCCGTTACCGCTGAGTTTTCAACCTCCGCGTGGTTGGCCTCCCTCTCTTCGGCCGAAA
>JAUKPQ010018572.1:0-11435 GCA_032273045.1 Chloridella minuta
GTCTTTGAGCACCACAGCCCGCATGAACAGCAGCACCAAGCCCGCCCACATGAACAGCACGATGTCCAAACTGGGAGTTCGATCACTGAGCCCAGTCATCAATGCAAGCAAAGTTGGAACCGTGGCAGCATGTAGAACTAGTGCAGCCATCCATTGCAGGGTCTCTGCACTGAGTCTGGGCAGATGTTCTTGCAGCCAAGTGAGTACAGATTTCGCCCAGGTTTGCGGTTCAAAGGTCATGTGTTTTCTCCATAAAAGATATGATGTCCAATTTTCTCTAACCGGGGTTTCTTCCAGCCCGGATTTACATAGTCAGCGTGATAGTAAAGTGCGTTTTTCAATCCGGGCAAACGGAATCCTTCCAACAGCACTTTCTTGGCCACTTCTTCACTTTCGTTCCAAAGAGGTTTGTGGATGGTCTTAGCAGTGTGCCCTGATTCACAGAACCACGAGAACTGGCAGACCACTTTTTCATAGAACACATTTTTCTGATACACCACTGCACATACAGAATTAGCAAACTTGCCAGACTCCATGCGATTCATGGTGACCTGTGCCACACCCACTTTGCCTTCAAATGGTTCGTTTGCGGCTTCCCAGTAGATATTGCGTGTGAGGCAATCCAGTTCTTTAGTGCGTTGAGCAGCACTGATGTAGCCTTCAGGAAGGCCAGCCGATTGTTCACGCAGGGTTTCAAATCGGGCAGAAGTTACAGCACATACCACATAGATAACTGCAAACAGGCCAATGGCCTTCAGCAGATATGAACCGTAGCGTTGTGCCAGAGAGGATAGTTGATTTGCTTTCATGGTAGTGTTACTTACTGAAATGGGCAAAATCACCCGGGATATCGAATCAAAACAGTATGGTTTTGGTCGATCACATGTGTATTATACACTCACCAGTCGAATTTGCAAACCGGAATCGGCAACATCTTGTGTAGATTTGTTGCGCGGATCTCACGGTATCGGCGAAGATTTTTCTTTTCTTGTGGGGAGGTTGGATTCCGGAGATCCGAATTCTCGTCCTGGTCCATGGCCAGTTCCAGTTCGGGATAGGTCATGCCCAACTGATCTTCATCGGTGCGGCCATCTGTCCACAATCCATCTGTGGGTGGTGCATCGATGATCTCTTGTGGCAGGCCCAGTTCGCGACCCATGGCCCACACATCAGTTTTCAAGCAGTCACCAATGGGACTGATATCCACACCGCCATCACCATACTTGGTAAAGAAACCCACACCAAAGTCTTCCACTCGATTGCCTGTGCCCACAACGATACCATGATTGCATTGTGCAATCTGATACAGGGTCATCATGCGTAGTCGTGCTCGAGAGTTGGCACTGGCCAACTGGTATGTTTGGTATGTGTCATCTTCGATGTTGCAATAAGGATCAACCTTCTTTTCAAACGCAGAGAACACAGGTGTAAGATCCATGCTCATGTGCGTGACTGTGTCTGGGTGGCGTTCCAGCAACCAGGTGGCCTGCATTGAACTGCGATTGTCCAAGGTCTTGTTTTGCCGGATGGGCATCTGCACTACGATGGTTTTCAACCCAGTCCGAGCACACAATGCACTGACCACTGAACTGTCAATGCCACCAGAGATACCCACTACCAAAGTGCGGATTTTGGCACTGCGGGCATAGGCCTTGATCCACTTCACGATGGTAGCGATGCGTTGTTTGGGTGTCATCGTCATGTTTTTACTTTGGGCAGTTTCTTCAATGCTTCCCACATCTGTGCTTTCTCTTGGCATTTCTTCTCCAGTTTCCTATAGCGTTCGCCCAGGCGGCGTAGTTCGTCCCATTCCTTTTCCAGTTCAGGATTCACTGTGAGGATGTTCAGTCGTTGTTCCACCTGCTCCATCCACCGGTTCATGCTCTTGCCGTTGATCCTGATGTCGGCATCTGTGCCCCGAATATCGATCTGTCCGGTTTGTGCAACCTTCATGTTATAGTCGATGCCGACACTGGTGCCGGTGGTGGTGTGTAAGCCGGTGGTGGTTAGATTTTGGTAAGGATGGTTGGTGGTATACACATTTGGACTCAGGCCGATATGACCCACCTGATGTATTCCACCTGTGGCACTCTGAGCAGAAGTGAGGTTACCCCAAGGCAAACTGGACTCCTTACCGGCTATATTCCACTCATCATACTCCTGCAGGTTCTTCACAGCCGACGCAAGACCTCGCATGCGTTGTTTCATGAGGTCCTCCATCTTGGCTTCGTTGGCGGCTTTCACCGCCTCTGCCGCTGTGAACGGATCAATGGTCTTGCTCTCGATCATTTGGCCGCTAATGCTTCTTTCTCAGCGGTGATCTCTTTGCGGCGTTCTTTGATGCCTTTGCTCATTTCCTGCAGAGCCTTGCGAGCGCGAGCCGCACTTGCTTTCACGCCCTTCACAGTGAATTTCTCGTTTTCAGAGATGTATGTTTCGTAAGCGGAGACGATTTGTTCGTGATTGGTCATTTTGTTTTTCCTTGTGTTGATGAGCACCATGCTCATGTGCTAGTATATACACCTTGAAACAAGATGTCAAATTATTCTATGAAGATATGGCGACGCTCCCAGGAATCCCATATGGTGGTGAGGTTCCATTCGCCTGCCCATGAAAGTTGAAACAGGCCCAACGCTCGATAGTCGGGCAGATGTAAACGGTTTTCTATGATGCGAGCGGCTGCTGTGGGATTCTGTTTGATCCAAGTCTTGAACTTTGCATCTGGTAGTTCCCCGCGATATAATATTATGTATTGCACAGAGTTTGCATGGGCAACATGCCCACGAAATATTTAGCCAAAAGAAAAGGCCCTTGCGGGCCTTTGGCGTGCGGAATCAGTGCCTAGTGATTAGGCTGTTGCTTCCTGAGTTGCGGCTGTCTTGGATTCAGCGACCACTTTGGTGGCCTTGATCTTGACTTCACCTTTCTTGGCTACCTTGGCTTTTTCAGCCAGCTTGTTGGCCACAGCAAAGCCAGCATCACCAGCAGTGATGCCCAGGGTCTGCAAGTGTTGCAGAGCCTCCAACTTGGTCATTGCGCGAGGCAGTTCAACCAAGTTGATGTTGGTGCAGTTGTTTTTGTTGAGAATCTTGATGCGAGCCACCAAGTCGTTTGCGAAGCGGACCTTGACGGTGCCGTCTGCGTTAGTTGCGGTACCTGCTACGGTAAAAAGTTTTTCTGTTGCCATGATAAAAGTTGCCTTTCTGAGTTGATTAAAGTGCTGTTCCGCACAGCGTACCTAAGTATAACATAAAGGTTGGATTGTGTCAACCTCTTTGTTACATTAGATTTGGGGAGTTTGCCGAATGTGTTCAACAAACTGACCTTCCGAGATCATGGTCGAGAAGGTCTCGAACAGGATATCGAATTTACGGTCGTATACTTTGGCCAGGGCCTGGAATTCGTCTGTGGTGGCCCCGGAGTTGGCGAATGCTCGGAGATCGTCTACCATGCTCCAGCATTGCATGATCTGCTGTTCCAGATCGAATCGATCCGCGGTCTTTGGCACCACGGCGCCCTTGTCTTTTTTGTCTTTCTTCATTTTGCTACCTCTTTTGAACTTTCTTTAATATGTTCAACACCACGATCTGCCACACGGGCCAATCCCGTGAAGCCAATGGTGCTGACTACCACGCCTAACACGAAACCAACAATGAACTTGGTCATAGTTCTCCTTATCGCAGGATGCGATAGATCACACCTTGGGCTGATGTGCGTTT
The DNA here is from genome assembly GCA_032273045.1 of Chloridella minuta. Classification (NCBI taxonomy): domain Eukaryota; class Xanthophyceae; order Mischococcales; family Pleurochloridaceae; genus Chloridella; species Chloridella minuta. Next base: position 3,720 of record JAUKPQ010018572.1, read on the forward strand.
GATGATACCTTCCTTGGCCCAATCTGCTTCCAGCAAGGCAAGATCTTTCTTGCGCCGCACTTCGGCACCATCTACTTTGATGGCGATGAAACGCTGACGATAGTTTACATGAACTTCGTTGTGAATGTAACACAGTTCGAGAGCACCACGCATACGCTCTGCACGAAGTTTGGCTTGCTCAGTGTAACTTGTGCTTTGAGCATAACTCTTGATGCGAGCATCTCGTGCCGCAAACCATTTAACGGGGGCGGCTTGTGTGTCTAGATCTTTGTATTGCACGATCACATGCTCCAGAAAGTTTCGCTGGAGGGCGAGCAGAAGTAAGGCGTGTTCACATCTTCTTGGAACTCCGCACCGCTCATCAAGTTCTTGCGAGTGACCATGCGCGGTTTGTAGTCTTTGATGTCAACAATGCTGAGTTCACCAGCCGTCCAACCTGCTTTGCGGCAAAGACGAGTGCGGGTGGCTTGAGCAGCACTATGGGTTTTGTAAGAACGGGCCTTGTTGGGGCCGTCAGTAGCGATAAGTCCAGTAGCACGAACGATGATGTAATACATAGTAGACTCCTTTTTGCTGTTCATGTGTGTATTATAGCATTTCGAGCAATACTGGTCTACCGATTTCTACACAGAAAGTTGCGATTTTGTGTGGGTTTTTTGCAACATTTAGTTTGCAACCAAAGTTGGGATTCGATCCAGTGCAGCCCATACTTGATCGTTGGGTATATTATATTCTCGATAACCCTCGAGTATCATATCCAAATATCCCCGACTAGGGACCCCCTCTATATTATCAGGTTGCATCCTATAACATTCTGCCATGATAATATTGCCTTGATATTCAACTGGTAATATCGCTCGATCATAATATGTGGGATAACTTTCCAGCGCATCTAAATCTGCTAGATGATCTTGATCGATCAACCATAATACTCCATCCACTGAGTTGCCCGGGCTGGATACAACATCCGCATGATAACTGAATCTAAACTCATGATCCAACAATCGAGCGTGACCAAAAGAGATGGCACCTGGGCACCTCCAGGTCATGCTAGATCGGTTGGTATTCATTCCATATGCGAAATAGAACATAATCAGATAATCAGATGTTTGAAATATGTAAAATGTTGTTCCAATGTCCAAGTCTCAGGATCAATCTTGGTACCATCATGTGTTTCAAAGTCAGCAGCGAAGATTTGACTGTAACGTCGAAACGGCAGCCACATGTCCGGAGTGGCACTGGCCCATCCTGCGTCTTTCAATTCAGCATGTTTGGCTCTACTGAGTTTCACTGTAGGAGCATTCAATGCCTGTTCAACAGTGATGGTGTTTACCAACAACAAATCACGAATGCGCGACGCTGGAATCAGATGTTCAAAATCTGTTTCATCGTCGGCACCCATCTCGTGATAGTGCGCTTGCATTCCATCGCGTTGCTTGATGCAGTATTCATGATATCGACGCAGATAGTAATCAATGTCGTTGCGAATTTCTCTCAACAGTTGTTGATCATTTTTTACATCATGATATTCTCGGACCAGGCGTTCGATGTTTTTGGTGCAATATGCAGCCACGGTCTGATAAGTGTCAGTGGTGCGTTTGGTTTTGCCATACACTGGTGCTATGAATTGGCCAAGTGATTCTTTAAGCATTTTCCATTAACACCTGATTAGACGTCTGTACAAATGTTTCAAAAATTGTGTCGGGCCATGTGCTTTTGGCATTGTTGGCCCAGTGTGTTAGCAATCTTACATTTCCTTTAACATAACCTTTGCTGTTGTCAATTCTGTCAACACTAGCACGATAAGGGTTTTTATTATCTAACGACCCACTAGCATGGTCCAACCATTGCCCGGTTAGCGAACATTTTCCACTCTGGGCCATCCATAGTTCAGTTAGGTAAGGCAGATCTAAGTTGCATGTCCATCCAAATTTTTTTGCTCGCTTTTTAGAATTGCTTAAATTTTCACTTAACCCCATCACAACCTGATACCAAGTTGGAAATTGTTTCAACAAAATATTATAATTTGGATCATATGCATGGGTGGGGACCATCGACAATAACTTCGCTTTGTTGTTCAGTAAATCAACAAATTTTTTCTCGTTCATTTTGACTCCTTGGGGAACAAGCCTTCGGCGATGTTGCCTTCTTCGATACCCATCTTGGCACCTTCACCGTGATATGGCAAGTTCAATTTGCCACCATTCCGTATGTACACCTCGCGCATGAAATTGCTCATGGCACTAGGAGCACTCCAAGTGGAGCCAGGGTTTACATGATCCCACTGCACTTTGGCTTTGGAATGTACCAAACTGGAACTCTTGAATGTAGGCTTGATGTGTTCCAACACCTGCTTCATCCATCCTTTTGGCAATGGGGTAGACACCGAATTGATACGATGAAGTTCGTACAATCCAATGTACACACCCTGATCAATTTCCTCTTGCATAGGAAACACATCTTTGATTGCAGTTAAGATATCAAACAACACTCGGCCGCTGTCATCGAGTTCAATGCCTTTTTGTGCATACTTGAAGTGACTGAAGAAATAGTCATTGTCGCCGCGTAAGTTGTCACTGGCTCGAGAACCTTTGTCCTGCAGGTCTATGCCCACAGCATCAAATTGATCTTGCATGGTGCGGGCTCGCACTACCTTGATGTCACGGCTTTCGTTTTTGTAGCGTACCAAGGCATTGCGGTGCAGATCACCAGGATTAAGACGTTTGACACCGGTGTCGTTGAGCAGTTCAAACGCATAACTAGGAAAGTTTGGGTCAGAAGTTTCTACCACGGCACAGGGGATTTCTGTGTATCCTAGCAAAGCAGCGGCAATAGTTCTGTGTTGTGCGTCATATAGGTCCGTGGTTTTTCGACCTGTCACTCGACAAGCAGATCCAGGCGAACAGATTCGTGGATCCCACTTCTTCATGATGTTGATGATATGCTTGTGTATCACATCACGTTGGACTTCATAGTCAATCCACAGATCCTCAATCAGGATCATGTGGCTGGTAGGAAATCGATGGCTCAGCGCCTTTGCACGGGCGCGCCATGCATCGAGATGTTTTTGTGTGACGCCGTAGTGTGCTTTGAGTTGAGATTCAACTTCAGCGATGACGTCCGTAAGTTTGCGTGTGAGGCGTTTTGCAGCCATTTAGTTTCTCCTTCTGTACCGGACACAATGCCGGATTGGTTGATGAAGCGTTCAGTATAACAGGATCTGCGATACTTGTCAATCTCGCAGATCCTGATAATCTCAAACTTTGATTGCTTTTTTCTTCAATCTGTCATTTTTCCACCCTGCTCGCATTTTTTCACGCTTGGCCAGTTCCACAGCGTCTGGGCTGACTGGAACAGGATCTGGTAACACCTCAACCTCGGCCAGGGTCGGAACAAAAGCATCATAGGCGTGTTTGTTCAATTCAAACCCAATGAAGTTCCTACCATAACGCAATGCGGTTCTAGCAGTGGTAAATCCACCACCAAAGCAATCCATCACTGTGTCTCCACGATTGCTGGAGTACATGATAAACTTCTCAATGAAATCTTCACTGAGTTGATTCTTGTTTTTGGTCTGTCCGGGATTGTGCGCTCTAGGCATGTCTTGCACAGTGAGTCGATCGTGGTAACTGTCTTTCTGATCAGTGTACTTCCAGTTGGAATTGAATGTGCGTTTCTGACCTTTCTTGTCGGGCTTCTGCCAGAACAACACATGGTAATGGCTGCTCACGAACTTGTTCTTTGTGCTTACACCAAAACTGTACTTGGCGATGATGTGATTTATTTCTTCGAGATCAGTTGAGTGCAATGCATTCAACACATGATGCAGATTGGTGTATCCACTCACGATGTAGAGACTACCACCTGGACGTAACACTCTAGCACATTCGCTGATCCAATCCAGGCTGAATTTAGCATACTGTGAGAGCGGAACATCGATGTATCCTTGTACCACGTTGCTTTCGTCACGGTGGTAATGCACGTCTAACCCATCGCCATCGATGCCGTATGGTGGATCAGTGAAGATGAGATCCACAGATCCATCTGCCACATGCTCGCGCATACCATCAATGCAAGATTGGTTATAAACTTGATAAGTCATATTTTTTATTTAATGTTGCTGATGTAAGATTCAATCATCGAGTTAAATGGGTCGATAAAGTCAACTTCGGGTTGATCCTTGGCGTTCATCTCTTTGGGGGTAGCCAGTATGATTCCTTGCTTGGTAGGAATATTAGCAGTGATTCCATCTCCACCAGGTGTGATATGTGCTGCGACTGTGGCACGGTCAAACAACATGGCTCCTTGGTTACCCACAAATAGCAAGAAGTCTGCGTAGGTGGATGGTAATACCTTGTGAGTATTTGTTCCCATACTGTTCATCAATTTGATACCACCAGTGCTCTCACGTAGTAGTTTTTTACTGGGTGTGTACAATGCACCTTCTGTGTATTTCATCTCAATACGAACATCAAGTTCGGGTATGATATGATCACAACCATCTTCGCCTAGGTATTTGATTTTACCATTGGAGTATTTTTCAATGCTTCGCTCAAAAATAGTAGCCTTGAGAAATCGAAATTGAGCATTGTTGGCTTGGTCTCCCAACGCTTGGGTGAGTTTAGCAAAACGAGCCCAATCCATATTGGATTTGAAGAAGTCTGCGACTTGTTGTTTTTTGGTTTTCATATGATAGCATCCTTTTGACTTCTTCGATCACTGTAGATCTTCTCACCTCTAGCACGGATCAGATCCGCGGCGTATTGTGGGTCTGCCCGGAACATTTCGGCGATATCTTCTTGGGTGATGTTGCCATCCACACCGATGGCATAGATCTCATAACACCGTTGTGTGTTGAATCGGGCTCGCAGTTGCCAGTGTTGGATATTGAAATCTTCTCGGGGCACAGGCTTGTTGGCTAGTACCGCCCATGTTTTCAAGGCAGGATCGATGATCTCTCCAATGGCCTCAAGCCCGTGGCAATCCCACATCACGCAGAATGTGCGTGGGTGTGATTCTTCTTCGTCGTCCATCACAGTCGGAACTGGTTCAAGAGTTCACGGGCTTGGTCACGGAACTCGTTCACACGATGTTCCAAGACCTCATAGGCCATGAGCCGCATCAACACCAAGGCCTGTTGGCGATCAGATTCATCCAGTTCACCATACCAGTCCAGATACTCGTCCTGGCTGTTGAAACTCCAGATCAAGTCCAGCATCTGGTATTGCTCTTGGGAAAGATTTTCAATTCGGATCATGGGATCTCCTTGCTAACATGCCCACAGTATAGCACGATTACACTTTTACGTCAACTGGTTTTGTGGATTGGGGCGCAGGCCAGGGTGTGCGTGGGTCAACTGGGGTTGCCACTAGTTCGGGATGGAATCCAGTATTCTTGTCCAGATGGCTGTCGATCCAGGTATACACTGACCACTGCACTGGCTTCCACCACCGTGCGAACATGTTGTTGATGGCAATGATAGTGGCTGATGCTGTGATGGCTGCAAAGCCCAGCATGATAAAACAAAGAAACATATTGGTTGCTGATTCGATACTCATGATTAGTCCTTTTTGGTTGATTAAACTTCTGCGGTCAATAGGGTTAGTTCTACTTCATCTCCAATGTGTCCTTTAAGAAAAGTGTTGAACGAAAGGCTGATTCTGGTCTCTGTGGTAGTCACTTCGGCTACCTGATGGGTCAACGATGATGGAAACAATAATAACTGTCCGGTCTCAACACCTAGCCACCAGGAATCTGAATTGTGTAGATTATAGTTTTCTGTAGGTATCTTGATCTGTTGATAACCCGACTTGAAAAAATAAAGTCTATCTATATCCTTGACCGCTTGTACATAAAACACACCCGATATTATGCTGTTTGGATGTTCGTGCTTGTGATGGGCTTGCCCCTTGTTGGTGTAGTTTGCCCAACTCTGTGTGATGTAGGGTTGTACATCGTGTTTAGGAGCATACATGATCTGGAAATATTCCTGTACAGATTTCTCACAGAACTCACAGATCCTGGCCAACTCCGTATTACGCAGCAGATAACTATCCGCACTAGTGGTGTTGAGTTGATTAGGGCGTGTGTCAAGGTCCTTGACGAAGTTCAACTCGTCATCAGTCAATGCCGAGTCCATACTGAATACCCCTACTGAGGTAGGGAAGAGATTATGTATTATCATTGGTTAGTCCGTTGCTGCGTCGATCTCTGGGTTCTTCGATATTCTGATCGAACCTCTTTTGTTTTATTGGTGGCTCCCCTAAAACTTTTGCACCGGAGCAAAGCAAACACTTTGGATTGCCACAATCCATGGCATGCTGTTTGGCCAGGCGATGTGGCTGCTCGATATTCTTGTCTGTGGATGATGTGTGCGATCGAGCAATCTTCAGTTGCTTGTTGATAGCGTTCTCGTCTTTGAGCAATCGCTTGCTGTGTTTGAATCGGTCTTGTTCTGTGCTCATTATTGCCACTTCAATAAAAATGCGAAATAATCTCGTTCACTGTCAAAGTAAAAAATGTATCTACCCGGTGCCTGATGGCTGCTCAAATCTACCAGTTGCCATCGCCAATCGCCCACCAGTTCGTCTTTGCACCACTCAATCACATGATCCAGGATGCCTGTTTTCTTTCTGAGTTCGTGTGAGTATTGAAAACTTTCCTTGTCGCGTATGATGTAATTTTCTAAGACTTGCATGTATCTTTATATATGCACATATCTCTTACCTCTGCCACTTTAGGCTATAAAAGGTTGCCAGTGCAGGATCTCGAAATCCAATGATCACCCGGTTGACATTGTTCTCAAACGGTTTCGAATCTTTCATTTGATATTCGTTCAGACTGGGCATGTATCTCCAAGTAAAATCCTGGTATAGGACCAATCCGTCCAGGCTCAACCTTGCGATCAACTCCAGCCCCCGAGCCGGTCCGGCAGGTTCAAACACCACTTCGGTCCACATACTCAAGGTCTCGCGATATATTCTTTGCGTATCAACATGTCACAACTTGCCCAATCTCGTGTGTAATACAACCTGGAATCATGTATGTCAAACTGATTACAAAAGCTCTGTCCATATCTCATGCTTTGTAAGGCGTCCCATGTGTATTGTTTTTGCCAATCCTCGTATTCAGTTAAACTTATTTCGATTTGAGGTCGAGATTCTCGCATCAAATCCCCGACCATGTTTGCAAAAACAGTATCTCCCATTGGTACCTTTCAGAGGTTAAGAAATTATACTTCTACAGTTTTCAATTGCCAGGTGGCGGCTTGATCTTCGTAGCCAATGTAACCACGTGGGTTACATACAACTCTGCAGGTGCCAATCATGTAATCAAACTCATGATGAGTGTGACCATGGGTCCATAATCTGATCTGTGGGTAATCCAGCATGAGCTCGCTCAGGTCTGAACTGTATGCACCATTCACGATGACTTCATCCTTGTATCGAGGATGTGTGCTTAACCTGCTGGGCGAGTGATGCCCCACTACCACAAACCGGCCAGCAGGGTTCGCAGCCACAGCTTCACGGATCACTGCGAGCATGGCATTATGATCATTCACCGTGTCCATTGGACTTAGTTTGCTGGGCCGCTGATGGAATGTGACGATGTCTTTGTCAGGATTCTCAGGATCAGGCAGGTAACTTTTGAATGTTACTTTTTTGCTGCTGTTACGGATAACCCGGTAGTCATTCATCATGCCACGGATACTGGCCA
>JAUKPQ010018583.1:0-11435 GCA_032273045.1 Chloridella minuta
TCAGGATGATCAACACGCTGGTGCTCTTGGCATACACGACCGCACAACGTACACCACCATAACTCATTAAATCTATCTTTATTTTTATAATGAATATCATTTGGAATTTGAACTAAATTTTTAATTCCCAACTCAATCGTGTTTATAGTTTCAAAATTATCATCAATTAGTTCGATGTGTTTATTAAATAGTGAGAAATTTTTTGAAATTTTCGCATCTGATATATAAAACCTCCAAAATTTACTATATCTTTCCTCTAAAACTATTTTTTTAGTTTTTAGGCATTCTATTTTTACCTGATACATTGCTGGATTTATTTTTAGAACCTGATAACAATCATCAGAACCATCCCTCTCAAGGCAGTATGCACTGCTATGAAATATTAATGCAATTGTAATAATAAAAAGTTTCAAAATTTATATATATTCACATGTGATGATATTTGCATTTATTTCAGAATAATTTTCTTCAGCAAATTTTCTGCAATTTTTAGCATAATCATTATATATTTCTCTATTTTTATTTAAATAATTGAGATTTTCAATTAAAAAATCTTTACTAATATCACCCAATATTGAAACAGAAGAATCTACAGCCTCAATTATCCCCCCTCTCTTGGCACCTACAACAGGAATTCCTGATGCAACAGCTTCAATTGCAACTCTTCCAAAACCCTCCTCATAAAGTGAAGGTATACAAAGGATATTTGAATTTTTTATTTGAATTGCGGTTTGACTTGATGAAAGTCCACCCATAAATTCTAAATTTTTAATTTTTTTTGAGTAATCACGCACTAAATCATCCAACGGACCAGTTCCAACTATTTTAAAACTTATACTAGTAAGCTCATTTGCTACATCTAATAAAATCCTAATCCCCTTCTTTTCTATCAACCTCCCCACATATATAACTATGAATTTTTGATCTAATTCATTTTCATGTTGGGATTTAATCGGACTAAATTTTTGAAGATCAACCCAGTATTTAAATCTTGAAATATTATTTACACCAATTGCCGTTAATTCACGCAATGAAGCATCGGATAGTGTCAAAATTTTGTCTGCTGAATTTAATATTACTCGAATTAATTTTTTTAAAATGTAACCATTAAACTCGTACACTGCATGTATGCTTACAACCAACCTAATGTCTATAAATATTTTTAGTAGCACACCTGCAAGAGCCGCATTTATTCCGTGTGCATGTATAGTTTTTATTTCTGGATTTTTCAGTACTCTTTTTAATGAGAGATAAATCATAGCCGGTGTAAGGTAAAGAAATGAAAGAATAAAATATTTTTCAATTCTAGGGAAAAAGCCCTGTCCATACCATTTAGTTCTATAAATTTCAACTGAACCTATTTTTTCATATTGCGTCCAATCAGCACCCTCAGTTGTTATTGGCGATAAAGTTTCTACACAGCCTCTAATTTCATTCTTCCTTAATGCCTCTACAAGATCGTCCAAGTGCGTCTCTACTCCGCCAATATTAGGGCGAAAAAAAGGACTTAAAATTAGCACACTATTATTTTCCATCAATTAATTTTCTGAATATATAGGTTATTCCAACCATAAATCTTAACGCATACATTCCAAAGGCATATGATGGTTTTTGTGTTAATTTTTTCCACTTCCCATTTTCAAAAAATACTATAAAAAAACGATATCTCCATCCTAATTGTTTTTTAATATCATCATCGTTTCCCCATTTTTTTACATACCTATCGAATGCTGATGTGTATTGAAATTTTTTCTGAAGATATTTCAAAATTTTAAAATTATTTTCATTATGATATATGCAGACATTTCTTGAATTATAGTTTTCATAATTATTTTTTATGAAATTTCCCAAAACCCATTCATCTTTTTCTTCAATTTTTTTATCTATTTCATTTAAAAGTGCTAGTTTCCCAATTTTTTTAATGCTTTTATCTAAATCCCAATCTTCCCCACTACCTGTTACAAAAATTTTTTCATCAAATCCCCCGGACTTAATAAAGTCATCTTTTTTGTATACTCTGCAGGCATCTATCACCGTACCATTATAAAAAGAGCGTTCAAAATTTCTAACCCTTGACCAATAGTTTTTTCCAAGAATAATTTCAGGTATAAAGACTCCAGAAACCTCGGGATAATTATTTAGAAAAATATTACAATTTTCCAATAGACTTTTTGATAAAATCATATCTGCATCTATATATACAACGAAATCGCCGATAGACTGTTTGATCATTCCATAATTTCTTTGGGCCGACCTTTCTGGCCCAAGCAAGAATACTTTATCCGTATACTTTTTAGCGATTTCTACTGTTTTATCGGTTGAAAAATTATCAACAATAATTATTTCTAGCGTTTGATAACTTTGATTTTTTATACTTTCCAAACAATTTTGTATATTCTTTTCTTCATTTTTAGTTGTTACAACTATTGAAAATAAAAATTTATTCATCTTAACTTGCTTGTTAATTCAGTTTTTAATAGGCCTACACCAAAATTGTATCCATAATAAAAATGGGTTAAAAATATATATGGTATCGAGATAAATGCAACAAATATATTTTCATTTTTTGATATTTGACTTACCCCTGCAATTAAAACAATTCCATAAATTATCCAACCTAAGATTAATATATTTTTAATATTTTCAGGAAGAATAAAATAAAATGCGGTAAAAATTATGTACATAAAAAATAAAGTTGGTAAAAAATATTTAATTTTTAATGAAGTTTCTGGGTATTTTTTTGCAAAAAAACCTCTATGTATCCCATAGGCTCCGACCTGCTTAAGATGCTGCAAGATCCCCGATCTACGATGATGAAATATTGGCATATCGGGCGCATATAATATTTTATATTTGTATTTAGTTGTTAATCTCCAGCAGAAATATGTATCCTCACCCGGCCAGTATGGCGAATTAAATCCGCCAACTTCTAGAAAAATAGATCTTCTAATCATAAAATTAACAGAGGGCCAATCATCTACAAATTTTGACTTGCCAGTCGATATGTATCTCTCTGGATTTCCCCCTGTTAATCTACTTGTGAACACGGCACCGGACACCCTTTGCCATATGTTGTCCTGCGGAGGAGTAATTGCTGGACCGCCAATTGCTACTATTGAGATATCTTTGAAATATTCATTTGCTACTGACAGAGTATTTGTTATGGGATATGAGTCATCATCAAAAAAAACTAAATAACTCCCAACGGCTTTTTCCGCTCCAAGATCTCTTTTAATTGCTGGCCCAACTTTACCAGTTGGAATAATTCTGACTTTCTCTCCCCATTCATTTTCATGTGGATTATTGGGAAGAATTATTAACTCCCAATCAACTATTTCAAGATCTCTTATACAAGAAATATTTTCTCTTAAGTATTCATTAACTTCTTTTACTGGGATTATGATTGAGAATCTTATACTCAAATCATCTCACCTGACTTATGGTTAGATTAAAAATATGCTGACGGACTCTTCTTATAGCTCTGATGCTATATGTGAAAAGAAACTGCCAGTCTCTCTTTCTACCTGATAGCAAAAAAAGAATTTGTCTCATTATGAAAAGTGGATGAAATGCGATTCCATACATTTTCTTAACCGCTTTATAGTATTGTTTGTGTGGGATCGGTGTTTTAACAATAAGCTTACTCATATCGAAATCATCGTAGTCTTCTGTGAGTAACACCTTTTTTTCTATACATTCTTTATGATAAGGCGTGTAATCAAGCGGTGTACACAATGTAACTTGCAGCGTTCTTGCAAGCCCCTTGAACATTATTCTTCGCACTTCATTTACGGTGTCATCCAGCTGTTTTTGTGTTTGCCAATAATACCCAACCATAATTGTTAAATGAGGATGTAAACCATATTTTGTTAACCACTTTAGGCAATTTTCCGTATGCTGTAATTGGTACCCCTTGTTCAATCTTTGCAACGTTTCCTCATCTGCTGCTTCGTACCCCAATAATACAAACCTAAAATTAGCCTTACCCAATAATTTTATCGTTTCCTCATCCAAGTACTCGAACCTAGTATTTATGCCAAAATAACAGCCTTTTTTATGTAGCCCCCTGCTAATTATTCCCTCAGCAAATTCACGGGCTTCTTTTCCGCGATACCAAACACCTGAATCGTCGAAAATTTCTTTCACTCCATATTTTTCAATAAGCCTTTCATATTCATCAAGACTTTGTTGAACAGACATGGAGGAGAAGGTTAACTCAGGACCGTTATACCTACAAAAAGTACATTTTCCGAACATGCAGTCTCGAATTACACTTGTGGCATAAGTTCCTGGAGTTTGTAAAAAATTTCCATTTTCATACGCATAATTCTTCCAAGATACTAAATCTCTATCTACTAATGGTGATTTATCAAGAGGCTCAACTTGCCGAAAACTACCGGTACTTCTGATACTACCTTCTGGCATCCGTATTAGCAATCCATCTATTGGGCATTTGAGTCGCCATCCACTCTCTTTTTCTATATAACCAACTAATCTAGTGAGTACAAAGTCAACGTTACTGCTTCTTATTACAATGTCAGCATTAGAGTTTTTTAATGTCTCTTCAGGCATCCTCATCGAATGATACCCAGTCATGCATACAATTGAATTGGGCAATCGATTCTTGATTTCATCAACCACTTTCCAATAAAATTTCATTACTGGAGTTGTACTTTCCAAGACCACCAACTGTGGATTCCATGCTATTAAATCCTCAAACCACTGATCATAACTTTTAAGCTGGGCATTGCCATCATCCCAATAAATATCATGGCCATCCTGCTTAAGCCATGTTGCCGCCTGAGCATAAGTTACAGGCAATAGATATGTAGGCTCCTTAAAATACTGTACATTCCTATTTTGAGATACCATTGCCTTTTGGCCATATCCATTTACTATCGGAGGGTATGAGATTGCTATACGCATTTTGTTCCTAAAAGAAAACTTCACTAATAATTTGAGATCCACTAAAGCCACGCTCTAGCAATAACTCTACGGAATCAATAATCATATTTTTATTTCCGCATAAGTAAACAATACTATCCGCATTATAAATATGATCTCTTATGTAATCTGTGACACGAAGGCTTTTACCATTTGAGTTTTTAGAAACACAAGCAATATATTTATCTTTGTCATAATCTGACCGATCATACATTTCGCTACCATCTCGGATACCATGCACTAAAAGATAATTTAAATTTTTATAAGTAGATATAAATGAGTGAAAAGGAGCTATTCCAGTTCCACTGCAAATGAATATGAATTTTTTTGATAAATAATCATTTGGGAGGCAAAACTCGCCATATGGTCCATCTATTTCTACCACATCACCTTTTTTTAAAGTATCCAATCGAGAACTGACAAGCCCTCCATCTACTGATCTAATCAAGAAGTCAAGATAATTTTCATCAGCACTTGAATACATAGAATATTCTCTATTTATGTCATATCCTGGAATTCCTATATTGAAGCATTGTCCAGCCTTAATTAAGTCAACGGGTCTTTCTACTCTTAAGCAAAATGTTTTGGCTGACTTCTTAAAATTCTCTATTACTTTATATGTTCTCATTATTTTTGTAATCTATATGCTGCTAATAAAATTAATTGTAAATACTTTTTTTATATATAAAAAATAAAATTAAATATCCTGAAATTGCCAGCAATGCTCCAAAAAAACCTACTGCAGTAAGAACCATCCAAAGTTCTTGATGCCAATTGCATATTGCCAATATCTGAACTGGTGCCACAATAAGAAAAATCCATGAAAAAAGTGTCCCCCCTCTTGCAATAATGTATTGCTCCGCTACAACAACAAGTGCAAGCGGAATCATTGCTACTCCATACCATTTCAATATTACCCCAGCGTCGATATAAGCATCACCATACAACTTTACTACTATAAGATCACCATAAATAAAATAAATTACCGCCAGAATGCTGCATGCAAAGAAAGTCATCAATGTTGCCTGAACTAAAATATTATCGCTTTTTTTATTTTTCGCCTTTTCAGTCGCCACAATGGGATAAAGTGCAATAACTAGGCCGCCAGGAATATAAAGAATAGCTTTACCCAAGGTTGAAGCTGCAGCATATAAACCTGCCTGATTTGGATTAAAGTAATAATTCACTAAAACCATATCCAGCTGTGTCATTGCGGCTAATGAAATTGTTGCTATTAATACAGGAGCAATTTCCTTAAATAATGCTTTTAAATTCAAAGACTTTGCATTAGGAATAATTTCGATTATTTTATATTTCATCTCCATTAATATAAAACCTGAAAAATAAATGAAAAATAAAGAAAGAATTACCCCATAAAGCGCACCCTTCTCTGAATAGCCTAATTTTATCAAAACATAACTAAAAATAATTTTTAATACAATTCCAGCTAGACCGAAAAGCCCTAAAGCCCAAAATTTCTGGTGTCCTTGTAAAAATGAATAATTTATTGATCCAAGAATGCTCAGCACAACAATTAAATAAAATATGAAAAATGTAGAAGAGCTATTTGATTTTAGCGATTCATTAAATAATTCATGAAATATTAATGCAAGAATTGATATAAGAAAAATAATCGTAAAACATAATTTACTAACATATCTAAAATAACTTTTTGACCCCCCTGGGCCTATCTCGCTATTAATCCTGGATAATTTTCTAGATATCACCATTGAAAATGCGCTCATTGGAGATATAAAAAACACACTCAAAGATATGACCGCACTATAAATTGCGTATTCTGAGGGTTGGAGCAATCTACCAATTAAGATTTGATATGTATAACCTAAGATACCATTTGCAGCATGAAATACAGTAAGTATGAATGCAAACTTATAGAAAAAACTGAGATTTATCTTCAAAAAAATTCTTTATTCCAATTTTTGTATAGTTTCCCTAATAATATATAAGGGTCTATTAATTACTTCTGTATGAATTACTCCAACATATAATGCAACAAGTCCAATTGCCATTAAAACTATTCCAATTAAAAATATATTAACTACAACAGCCATTGCTATGGGAGTATAGATCCAGTAATTTAAAACTAAGAAGTTAATTAGCATCCATATAAATAAGAATCCACTACAAACAGAAATTAGTATTCCTAAATATCCAGCAATTTTTAATGGCCACAAAGAGAAAGAGGTTAGGCTACTTACTGCAAGCCTCCATAACATTGCAAATGTATAGCCAGGATCTCCGCCAACCCTTGCTGGCGCTTTAAATTCTATGTAAGCACGGTGAAAACCCATCCAATCCATAATACCGCGATACATTCGCTCTCTCTCTGTAGTTCTTATAAAAGCCTTCACTACTTTTTGGTCGTAAAGTCTGAAATCAGTACCTTTAGGAACCATATTAACTCCAGAAATTTTTGACATAATCCAATAGAATAATGAAGAGCCGAACTTTCTGATTAAAGACTGGCTCTCTAAGTCGGTACGAATAGTAACAACAATTTCAGCACCGTCCTTCCACTTTTCAACTAGATCAACTATCAATTCTGGTGGGTGTTGTAAATCAGCATCAATGCAGATGATTGCACATGAATTAACAGCCTCATGCGTTCCTGCCGTTAAGGCAATTTCCTTGCCAAAATTGCGTGAAAAATCTAATACCCTTACTTTGGAATCAGTTTGAGCTAAGCTTTTAAGGACCTCATAGGAGCAATCAGGGCTGCCATCATTAATAAAAATATAATCCCATTTAATCTGGATTAATTTCTTGGTAACATTTTCTAATCTAGAATATAAATTTAATATATTACCTGATTCATTTAATATCGGTATAATAATAGAGATTTTGTGCATATATCTTTATTATTATTTAATTTTTTCTGGGCTTGCATAGTTGCATTTTAAACAGATATCATACTCTGCGAGACCCTTTCGAAGATTTTTTCTAACTCTCGAATATTCCTCTCCAAACCATATATCTTTAAAATTTTGCTTATTGATATTTCCAAAAATATGCTGCCTGTAGTAATCATTTGTGCACAATAGAACATTTCCATTTACATCAATTTTCACCTCCTCCCAAACAACTTTACAATCTTTTCGCAAATACTCTGTTGCACCAAGCGCTACGACATCTATTAATCCACCTCTATTATCTATAGGCCTATCTTCTGAGTGCCCCAAACCTTCGTCTACAGTAACTCTATTTTTAAATTTTTCTACAATTGGAGACACTCTTTTTGCAATACGTCCTTTAGTCAAATTATGATCTGTAATGTGAATGTCATTTAATCCAGCGGAAAATAAAGCCTCCGCTAACTCTAAATTTAAGTAATCTGAGTTTGTAAATATTCTTGAAATAGCACTAGGCAATTCATTAGTAGTATATTGAACAAATTCAACAATTCTATTATCCATTAACGGTTCATTATAGAAATGATACATTATTGAGCCTGAAAATTTAATTTCCTTTAGCTGCTTTATTCCAGCCTTGAAAGTCTCCCAACTCATGAGATTATTTATATTTTCTTTGTCCAAACTCACAGGGCAATATGTACATTTCCTATTGCATCCAGTGTTAATTTCAAAACAAATTATTCTAGCAAAAAATGGGTCTCCATATTTAATGGTTGACTCTAGTCTATAAAATAGATCATATAAAATTTTTTGAATCCATAATGGAATTCTAAATTTCCTTACTACTAAAAATGCAAATTTTTTAAATCTTATTTGCTGCATACTTTAATCCTATTCTTTTTAATGACATTTAATAAGAGTACAAACTATTTATGAAATTTTAGTAACTGATATAATAACAAAAAAATAAATAGAATTTACGCGAATATAAATTAATAATGCAAATCCTACATGTCTACAAGAGCCATCTTTCAGAAAGCATTGGTGGTGTTGAAAATGTTGTGGACCAAATTGCTCGTAGCACGCAAAAAATCGGTGTCGAAAACACTATATTTACTCTTAGTGAAAAGCCCAAAAATGATATTTTTATATTTAACGGATATAAAGTCAATGCTGTGAAAAAGAGTTTTGAAATTTCATCTAATGGCTTTTCCTTAAAAGCTTTTTCAATATTTAAGAAGCTATCTATGGAAGCAGATGTTATTCACTTCCATTTTCCATGGCCTTTCGCAGACTTGCTCAAACTCTGCTCTCATATTGATAAGCCTTCTATCTTAACCTATCACTCAGATATTATTAGGCAAAAAGTACTTCTAAAATTTTATGCGCCATTGAAATCTTACTTCCTTAACTCAATAGATGCAATTGTAGCAACATCCCCTAATTATTTGCATTCTAGCACTGATCTTATTTTAAATCGTGATAAAACAATTGTTATCCCTATTGGACTTGATCATTCTTCCTACCCCAAACCAAGGCCTCTTGATCTTGAATATATAAGAAATACTTTTGGGGAGAGGTTTTTTTTATTTGTTGGAGCATTTAGATATTACAAAGGCTTGCTCTTCTTAATTGAAGCAGGAAGATACGTAAAATATCCAATTGTAATTGTTGGTTCTGGACCCATTGAAAAAAAATTAAAAAGTCTCACTTTAAAATATGGTGTTAAAAATATTTTTTTTATTGGGCAAGTTTCGGAAGAATATAAAAGCGCCCTCTTTACATCTTGTTACAGCGTTATATTCCCATCTAACCTTCGATCCGAAGCTTTTGGCGTGTCACTCCTTGAGGGCGCAATGTTTAGTAAGCCGCTGATTTCCTGTGAGATTGGTACGGGTACTAGCTATATCAATGTTAATAAAATTACTGGTTTAGTTATTCCACCCTCATCACCAAAAGAATTGGTCTCAGCAATGACATTTCTATGGAATCATCCCGAAGAAGCCTATCGGATGGGTAAGAATGCCCGCATTCGCTACAGTCAATTATTCACCTCAGAAATGATGGCTAATTCTTATTTGAATGTTTACCGTCAAGTCCTTAAAAACTCTTTAAATTCTAGATAGATAAGTAAAATATCAATACCTCATCTCTTTCTAAGGTTAGTTATTTTATAAGATGAATTATTTTCCTCAGATTCTATCGTTAATTTTTACAGGATCTATTTCTTTTCTCTTAAGTTTGTTCGTAGCCAGAGAAATCGGTCCAACTAACTTTGGAGAATATTCAATAGCTATTTCACTAGGTGCTGTCTTTTTAATCTTATTTGATGGCGGCTTTCGCACGCTAATATTGCGCGAAAAAATACAAGATAAATCCCTTCAGTCCTGCATTCACAATGAATTACCTAGTATAGCTGTAGCACATTCTATTGTTGTATTAATTTTAATTAGCGCTCTATTTATATTTTTTTTTCCAAAAGAGATACATTTTTACCTCGGAATAATATTGTGTTTCTGGTCTATTGCAATTAATCAATATGCATCCTCCATACTTCGGGGAGATGGGCTTCTAAAAGTTGACGCCATTTTTCTATTTAAGCAACGTATTTTTACTGCTTTTTTTATATCTAGCGGAATACTTCTCGGCTTTATACAAACATATCAAATATTACTTATCTGGGCTTTAGGTTCCATCCTATCAAATTTATTATTTAAAGAAGGCTTTCGTTTCCCCCCCTCATTCAAGCGTCTCTTATCCAATGCGCCAGGATTGTATAAGCCACTATTTGCTTTCATGTGCATTGACCTAGCAACTGTGATTTATTTTAGATCAGACATTGTCATGCTCAGGGCCTTTAATATAGTCGATAATGAAATCGGTCAATATGCTGCTGCATTCCGTTTGATTGAGGCTCCTATTTTGTTATTCAGCCCTATTTCGTTTATTTTTTTTAGAAAAATACTTTTACTTCAAAGCACCAAAGACATACAACGAAAATTTATTTATATATCCGTTCTCTTGAGCGGAATTTTTAGCCTTATCGTGGTGATACTATACGGCTTATTTGCTGAGCAATTAATCTTTTATGCGTACGGTTCAGAATATAAGTATGCGTCATCATTACTACCATTATTAGGATGGATGATTTTATTGTGCATCCCTAATTCTTTACTTACTCAGACAGCCTTGGCTTTGAATTTAGAAAGGGGTTATGCTAAAACCGCACTAGTTACTGCTAGCGCCAATATAAGCTTAAACTTTATTTTTATTCCAGATCATGGAATATTAGCCTGTGTATACAATAGCATTGCTACTGAAATTATCTTGCTTATTGGTCTAATTTTCATTATCAATAGAAAATTAAATAGAGAGCATTTGAGTTCCAGCAACATTCATTAAAAACTATTATTCAATAATATTTAATATGTATTTTTTAAAGCCGCAGTCTTATTTTAATCACATATTCAGAGATTAATTGCTACATTTTTTACATTTTATTGAAGTGCCAGCTATTTATAATTTTTTATAAATTAAGTTATATCTACCGGGATAATTTTCATCATGCCCCACAATTACATCTAACAATAAGCAAGAAAGATTAACCAGGGCAAAGGC
>JAUKPQ010018593.1:0-55087 GCA_032273045.1 Chloridella minuta
GACTGAACTGCTATTGTTCTATTACAATATCCTCCAAGAACAGATGAACAAGTTCCTGAAGCGAGATTAACAACCCCACCAACAACTGCTGAACCATACCCTAATGCACAATTCCTTAAACCGCCCCCAATAAAAGATAATCTTCCTGCGTTACAACAAGTAATTACACCCGATAAAACACCTGTTGTAGTGCTAAATGTACCGCCTGTTGTATTATGTCCTATACCACCACCTATCGTTGCGCCAAAAGAGCAACACTCATTTGTAGGGGATTGAATTATGTTTCTTTGACCTCCTGATATAACTGAAAATCTTGCGTTTGTTATGTTACAACACCCACCACCAACACTTGAAGAAGTTGCTGATGCGGTATTAATTCTACCGCCACCAACAAAAGAATTTAATGCTGATGCCGTATTACAATAACCGCCACTAATTGTTGAATTAGAACTACTTGCGATATTTTTAGAACCCCCACCAATTGTTGAACAATAAGCAGTAGCAAAATTAAAATAACCACCACCAACTGTTGAACGATTAGCAGAAGCAGTATTTTTATATCCTCCCCCAACTGTCGAATAATAACCCGAAGCAGTATTTGTTTTTCCCCCACTAACATTTGAAAAACATTTTGTAGAGTTATTTGATTGTCCACCACCAACTGTTCCGCCTAAACCTGTGACATAATTTGATTTCCCTCCACCAATCGTACCGTAAATACTTGAAGAATTATTACCATTTCCGCCACTAACCGTTGAGAATGCATTTGAAGACGTATTATTTACCCCTCCGCTTACTACCGAAAAATTGGCTGAAGAAACATTTGTTCTTCCGCCACCAATCATAGAAGCATAACCCGATGCCGAGTTATTACACCCACCACTTACCGTAGCAAAAGGTTGAGTAGTTGCAGTATTATCTCGTCCGCCTCCAATTGTAGAATAATTTGAACTGATAGAATTTTTTAAGCCACCACTAATTGTGCTGAAATTTGTACAAATAGCATTAAATCCTCCACCGCCAATAAATGAACGAATACCACTTACAGTTTGCGCACAATAACCTATTGTTCCGCCACCTCCAACAATTACAGAATAATCCCCACTTACGGTATTTCCTCTTCCGCCTCCTACAAAGCCATAAGAAGTATTAGAAACAGAGTTCCTATTACCCCCGCCAATAAAAGAATTACGACTATAAATTATACAGTTTTGCGCACCCCCAACAATAGATGAGCGTTCAGAATTATAATTACTACAAATTAAATTAGCATATCCATTACCAATAAATGTTTGATAAGCACCACAACCTAAAATTTTATTATTATTACCACCAACTATCGAACCGCTATTACCATATCCGATTATACAGTTGTTATTCCCCGCTCCTATAAAAGTTACGTTATCGCTTGTATCACAAATTCTATTACCTGTTCCGTTTCCAATAAATGAAGAATTTGAATATCTCGTGTAATTTGTATTCCCATTTACTATTACTCCGCAATTGGAATTTACACAATTTTGTTGACCTCCTCCAATAAATCCAAAAACACCCGAACTATTACATATTATATTTTGTAAACCACCAACAATACTTCCGCAACCCTCATTTACACTATTAAGATGTCCTGCTCCAATAAAACTATGTAATCCTTTAGCATAGTTATTTTGACCGCCTACTATTGCAGACAAACTACCACCTGAAGTATTATTTTGACCGCCCAAAGAAGCACTATACGAACCACTTGCGTTATTTCCTACACATTCTCTAACTGATGAAAGAGTACCCGAACCTAATACGATAACCGCATTAAGACCTGATGAACCTGATGTTGCCGAAGTACCCGATGTTCCGTTTACTCCACTTGTACCATTAGTTCCATTGACACCACTTGTTCCATTCGCACCATTCGTTCCTGATGTACCATTTATACCCGAAGTACCATTAATACCCGAAGTACCATTAATACCCGAAGTACCATTGATACCCGAAGTACCATTTGTACCATTTATACCTGACGTACCATTGATACCGCTTGAACCTGACGTTCCGTTTACTCCCGAAGTTCCGTTAGAACCATTGCTTCCGCTTGTTCCATTAACCCCTGAAGTTCCTGATGTACCATTAACTCCCGAAGTTCCATTAACACCCGAAGTTCCCGAAGTTCCGTTAACACCTGAAGTTCCGTTAGAACCCGCAGTTCCCGAAGTTCCATTAACTCCCGAAGTTCCCGAAGTTCCATTTACTCCTGAAGTTCCGTTAATTCCTGATGTTCCTGATGTTCCGTTAACACCCGAAGTTCCGTTTGAACCCGCAGTTCCCGAAGAACCATTTGTACCCGATGTTCCATTAACTCCCGAAGTTCCCGAAGTTCCGTTAACCCCCGAAGTACCATTTACACCCGAAGTTCCCGAAGTTCCATTAACACCTGAAGTACCTCCGCTTCCGCTTGTTCCGTTAGTTCCGTTTACTCCCGATGTACCCGATGTACCATTTATTCCTGATGTACCCGATGTACCATTTATTCCTGATGTACCATTAACTCCTGAAGTACCATTTGAACCATTGCTTCCGCTTGTTCCATTAATACCTGACGTTCCTGATGTACCATTAACTCCTGACGTACCCGCAGTTCCCGATGTTCCATTTACTCCCGAAGTTCCGCTTGTACCACTAACACCCGAAGTTCCGTTAACTCCCGAAGTTCCGTTAGAACCCGCAGTTCCCGAAGTTCCGTCAGTTCCCGAAGTTCCGTCAGTTCCCGAAGTACCATTTACACCCGAAGTTCCACTTGTTCCATTTACTCCCGAAGTTCCGCTTGTGCCATTAATACCCGATGTTCCGTTAACTCCTGATGTTCCGTTAGAACCCGCAGTTCCCGAAGTTCCGTCAATACCTGATGTACCCGAAGTACCATTTACTCCCGATGTACCACCTGTTCCTGATGTTCCATTAATTCCTGATGTACCCGAAGAACCCGATGTTCCACCGCTTCCTGAAGTTCCATCAATTCCTGATGTACCTGAACTACCCGTTGTTCCTGATGTACCATTTACACCCGAAGTTCCGTTTATACCTGAAGTTCCCGATGTACCCGTAGTTCCTGAAGTACCACCTGTTCCTGACGTTCCGTCAATACCTGAAGTACCACCGCTACCCGAAGTACCCGTAGTTCCTGAAGTTCCGTTTATTCCTGAACTTCCACTTGTTCCGCTTGTTCCTGATGGAGCGGTAAAAGTAGTTTGAATGTAAGAATAATAAGTAGAACCCTCTGTATAAAATATTATATCGTATGTGCTACCTGTTGTATTTTCCGCAAAAACCTTAACATAAAGTCTATCCGTGCTATTTAATGGTTGTCCGATTATAAAACAATCAGCATAAATCTGTTGTACTATTGTATTATCTAAAGTAACGGAAACTGTATTTGTTGTTCCCAATAATGTAGATGCACCACCAATTGTATATTTATAAATTTCATAATAAATATTCCAAGTTGCACTTGAAGTATTAGTTAAGAAATGACCTGTAAATCCCCAATTTCCTGACGGTATGCTTGTTACTGCGGGTACACCGCTATCAGTCGCAAAAGTATCTATTGTAGCAGTTACACCTGCTCCTACTGTTGATGTTGTGGTTGTTTGACCCGTACTTGTAGGAATTGGACTTAATTGTTTATAAGTAGGCGTTCCAAAAGCAGAAGAAGTATTTAACGAAGCATTAAAATAGAAAACTTGTCCACCTGCTATTCCGTCAGTTCCCGAAGTTCCCGCAGTTCCCGAACTTCCACTTGAACCTCCACTACCCGAAGTACCCGTAGTTCCCGAAGTCCCCGTAGTTCCTGAAGTTCCACCCGTACCATTTGTTCCACTTGTACCTCCACTACCCGAAGTTCCGTTAGTTCCTGATGTCCCATCTATACCTGATGTTCCTGAAGTTCCGTCTATACCTGATGTTCCGTTACTACCTGCCGTTCCCGAACTACCTGTTGTACCTGATGTTCCATTTACACCTGATGTTCCATTTATACCCGAAGTACCACCGCTACCCGCAGTTCCCGAAGTTCCGTTAGTTCCTGATGTTCCGTCAGTTCCCGAAGTTCCGTCTGCTCCTGATGTTCCTGAAGAACCTGAAGTTCCGTTAACACCTGAAGTTCCGTCAGTTCCCGAAGTACCGTCAGTTCCCGAAGTACCGTCTATACCTGATGTACCACCTGTACCATTAGTACCTGATGTTCCGTTACTACCCGCAGTTCCCGAAGTACCGTTAGCACCACTCGTTCCACTTGTTCCGTTTGTACCCGAAGTCCCTGATGTTCCATTAACACCCGAAGTCCCTGATGTTCCATTAACACCCGAAGTCCCCGAAGTTCCGTCAGTTCCCGAAGTTCCGTCAGTCCCCGAAGTTCCGTCAGTTCCCGAAGTTCCGTCAGCACCGCTTGTTCCGCTCGTTCCATTAGTTCCTGAAGAACCGCTCGTTCCGTCAGTTCCCGATGTTCCGTCACTTCCCGATGTCCCGTCAGTTCCCGATGTTCCGCCCGTACCATTAGTACCCGAAGTACCATTGCTACCCGCAGTTCCCGAAGTACCATTAACTCCCGAAGTACCATTTGTACCCGAAGAACCACTTGTTCCGTCAACGCCCGAAGTTCCGTTAATTCCTGACGTTCCATTAATACCGCTTGAACCTGAAGTACCTGTTGTTCCCGAAGAACCATTTGTTCCCGAAGAACCATTTGTACCTGAAGTTCCATTAACACCTGATGTTCCTGAAGTACCGTCAATACCCGAAGTACCGTCAGTACCCGATGTACCATTTGAACCTGATATTCCTGATGAGCCTGATGTTCCCGTAGTACCTGATGTACCCGATGTACTACCTACTGCAACGCCTACTTGTTTTACAACAACAATAATTGATGGTGCTAAAGGGTGTGCGTAAGGTGTAGTTTGAGCAGGTACGGCAGTAATTTGTATGTTTGCGGAAGTAGAGGCAAATACTACTTCTAAATAATCATTTGCGTTTAAATCTAAAATGATAGAAACAAAAGGCAATTGCTTTCCGTTATTACTACCTAAATTTAAAATAGAATCTGTACGAACTATATCTGTACCGTTTTTTCTTAAAAATATATCAACATCAGTAGCAGTTCCACCACTTGTTTTTTCTATCTGTAAAGAATATCCAATTTCGTAAACTCCTGCGTATGGAAAAGTAATTTGAGAACTACTCGCAAGAGTAATTCCATTACTTATTTCTGTTGTGTTATATGATATTACAGTAGGTATATTTGCTCCTGTAACTTGTTGAGTAGTAGTATCTGAAAAACTTGCGTACCAATTGGCAATACTTGCACCCGAAGAACCATTTATACCCGAAGTTCCCGCACTACCATTAGTACCTGAACTTCCTGTTGTTCCACTTGTTCCGCCTGTTCCTGATGAGCCTGATGTTCCGTTAATTCCCGAAGTACCATTAATACCCGAAGTACCCGAAGTACCACTAATACCCGAAGTACCGTTTATTCCTGAAGTTCCGTTAATTCCTGAAGTTCCGTTAATTCCTGAAGTTCCATTCGTTCCCGTAGCACCATTTGTTCCCGAAGTTCCATTTGTACCTGAACTTCCTGAACTTCCCGAAGTACCGTTTAAGCCTGAAGTACCGTCAGCACCCGAAGTACCCGAAGTACCGTTAAGACCCGAAGAACCATTAGTTCCCGATGTCCCACTCGACCCCGATGTTCCGCTTACTCCTGATGTACCTCCATTAACATACTCTGATAATAACTCTATGTTTCCATAGATGTCCTTTACCATAGCCTGACCACTAACGCCGTCAATAAAAACCGCTAAACTATTACCGTCAGGGGATTGTATGTTTGACTTACCCGATTTACTTACACTACCCATATTTTTATTTTATAAACTACACAATCGAAAGAACTCCTTTATTATTCCAAATGGAATTTTTAGGTAATCCTTTGCTTGATGTAGGTAAATTCGTAATCGAAAGATTTTCGATAAACGTTGTATCGTCCCTATCTGCAACGATATTAGAACCGATTATATGAGAATTAGTGTGTCCGTCAATATTATTATGTTCTCCTGCCAAAACAGAAGAAAAAGCCCCATTCACGTTATTTGCATTTCCGCCAACTACAACACCGAAGTCTGCATCAACCGTATTGCCTTTTCCACCGTTTATTACGGTAAATTTATTTGCAGTAGTGTTTGATTCTCCGCCATTAATTACAGAGAATTCTCCTCTGTTGACATTGTATTCTCCACTCAAAATAACACTATTTTTTCCAAGCAAAGAATTATTTCCATTAAAAGGTCTTAAACAATTTTCTTCTTCTATTAAATAGAATTCGCTTTTACCTGTTGTTTCTGTATAAGCCTTAATGAAATTAGATAATGGCTCAATATTTCCACTAATGTCTTTAAGCATAACCTCTCCTGTTAAACTGTCAACATAAATTGCCAAACCACCACCATTAGGTGCTTGTACTGTCGATATTCCTGCTTTTATAATTCCCATAATTAAAATATTTTATCCCAAAATTTAATTAATAAAGTCCAAACCGCACCTAATACAAGGCTACCGCCTATAAGTTTTGATTTGAACCCTTTATCAGTTTCTATGTAATCTGTATGTTCTTTAACCTGTTGAACTAAACCAATTTGACCATAGTCAGGGTCGCCAACTATGGTTGTGTTTAATTTGGTTGTTGTTTTTTCAATAGTATCAACTTTATCTTTTAGTTTACCCAAAGCGTCTTTTATCCAAGTAATGTCTTTAGCATTAACCGTAATAGTTTCTCTTGGTTTGCGTGGTGTAACTCCTGCCATAGTTATTTTTTTATAATCCTAACTCTTCTAATTGTTTAGAAAGAAGAATATTTTTACCATTTTTATACCCGTTGTAAAAAGCCAAACCAACTGTTTCTTTATGTTTCATAATAAAACAATTTACTTCGGAAACTTCACAACCTGCTTCGGTTGCGAAAATTCCTAATGCTTTTTTAAGGAAAGGCGATGCTAAACCCTCGTAACCGAAAAAGTCCATTCGCTTATCCATTATGTTCAAAAAAGTAACCTGCTCTACGTCTTTAAAATCATTACACATTGTGTAAAATACGTTTCCCTCAACATCGTCAGTAACTTTAATTTGAACGTTTTCATTTGACGTGCCGTATGCCCCTGCATACTTGTTTATGCCCGTCATCATAATTTTTTTTACAATACCCTCTACCATTGTTGTTAGTTTAAATAGTTTCTTGTGTCAAAAATAGTAAAATAATATCTTTTTTAATAATAAAAAACATTTTTTTTAAATTTTTAAAAAATTATTTTTTTGGCTTAATTCCCAAAAGGTCAAATACTTTAGGGTATTTTGCTCTTAATCTTTCGTAAGCATTACCTAATTTGTAATCTTCTATTAAATCAACACTATAATTGAATTTTTGTTTGTCGAATTTCAAAGAAGTTGGAATTCCTAAAAATACAACATTTACTACACCTGAAACAGATATATCAATAGGTTTTCTATCTACAACATCTTTTATGAAAGGCAATATTAAAACTTTAGAAGAAGATAAATTTATTTCTCCATACCCAACAATTTCAAAAGAACTATTTGGTTGAATTGTAACTTTATTATTTGAATTTGTTCTTGCAAAAGGAGTGCCTTTGAAGAATAATTGTAAATCATATCCTGAAACATCAACTTTAAAAGAAGATTTATTAGTAATTTCAAAAGTTGCGGAAACTTTCATTACATCTCCCTCTTGACTAATAATTGTAAAATCTTTAAGTTTATAATCATAATTTAAAGCCAAATCAATTTGGTATTTAAAATATCTATACAACCCAAAACCCGCTATGGCTATTCCGCCAAATAATAATACTTTTTTCATTTTATTCTTTTTTACCAAACATTGTAACTATTAATACTGCGCCAAAAACAACTAATGCTCCAAAAAATATTTTTTGTTTTGCTTTGTATTTTCTATCTTCTTCAATTCTTTGCTTATCCATTGCGCTATAAACATCAGTAATAGATTTTATATTATCTGCTCTAAAATCTCCTATTTTTCCCCCGCACTTACTATCATCAAACTTTTTTAATAATGCGTCTAATTGAGTAGTTCTTTGTTGTGCGGTTTCATTATCTCTTACACTATAAAAATAAGAAATAGTTGACCTCATATTTGCAATTTCTGCCTGTAAAGCAATACAAGCATCTCTTTCAGGGTCTTTTCCGCAAGGAGAAGCATCATACTTTTTTTTAGCATTGTCATAATCGTCTTGCAATTCTTTCAATTTAACAGGAGAATAATTAGGCGTTTTTAAAGCGTAATCAATCATTGATTTTTTTAATGATAATACACCTGCGTCTGATTGACAACTATAAGCCGTACCTTGAATTGTATCGAAATTAACCATAATTATTTTTTTAAAACAATATACAACCCAACCAACATTACAACTGCCCCTAATCCTATGTAAAGATTTTGGTCTTTTTCGTTTTTAGGTAAAACTTGTTGCTCTGCTTTAATTGCAAATTTACTTGATTCTACTGCGCCCGTAGTTAGCCTTATATTTTCGATTATATCTCTACAACCTTTTGTAGCAAACATACCCTCCCAACCATTCTTTTTTAGTTCAAGTGCTTCCAAATAAGCCCGTTGTTGCAAACTTGGTAGTGGACTTAATTTTCTTTGTTCGGCGAGTTTGTCACTAATTCTTTTAATATCCTTATCTAAAGAAACGCAATTATAAGGCAAAGAACCAAATTCATTTTGAACTTTTTCATAACCTGACTCTTGCGCTCTACTCCATTCAGTAGAAGACCCCATTATACCTACTCCGTATGAACTTACCATAACTCTTATTCTTTATAATTAAACGTTTGAATATAATTTTTCCCTTTTTTATCTGTTACCGATAAATTAATTACTGCCGTCTTTGGATTCCTTGCTAAATTACCCGTAAGTTTAAAAACTCCATAATAATTTTTATCAACTACTATTTCTTGAGAGCCAACAGAATCAATTACTGTTATTTTATAACTTACAGGAGGTAAGTCATTTGGATTACCGCCACATACTGAAAAATAAACCGCCCACAAACTTCCATTATCGCCTTGCTTTGGAAACCCTGCATCATATCTCTCGACATTTGTTATTAATAATTTTGGGGGATTACAATTACTTGTATTTATATTATTAGGATTTGCCTGTTGTTGTTGTTGGATATTGTAATTTGTACAATCAGTTCCCGCCCAATATAATCCTAATCCACAATTAACATTTTCTGTTACTGCTTGATTTATTTGCGCTTGTTCTTCTTTTGAAATTAATGACCAATCAGAAGTAAACGGATTTTTTATGTTATTTTTAACTTCGGCTTCTCCGTACTCAAATGGCTTATCTATATTATCAACACTATTTGTGTTTAAGGCATTAGATTGCGCAGTCAAATCAGCCAATTGCTTATCAGACGTTGTTGGCTTATTTCTTCTAAACCAAACAAACCCAATAATTCCAATTCCCGCCAAAATAACTAATGCACCTAAATTACTTTTTTTCATTATTTAATTTTTATATTAGTAAAACCAATATTTCCTAAATTACTAAAATCGACATTATCCATATTTATCTGACCAATATTTGCAAGACCCGCACAACTCGGACAAGCCTGATTTACTGCATCTGATAAAGCCTTAACTTCAGCAGGTGTCAAATTTGAATACATACCTTTGGCATCTATCGTAGAATTCGTATAAGGATTTCTTCCTGCACTTCCCTTTTCTTCTTCAGTATATTCAAAAGGCTTATCAATACTTTCAACACTACCAACATTTAAAGCATTAGATACCGCCGTTAAGTCAGCCAATTGTTTATCAGCCGTAGTTGGTTTATTTCTCTTAAACCAAATAAACCCGATAACACCAATACCCGCTAATATAATTAAACCACCTAAACTTTCTTTTTTCATATTAACTATTTCTTGTAGAGTAAATACTTACCATTCCAATTGCGACTATAAAAACTGCTACGCCAATATATATCCTTTGATTTCTCTCTTTAATACTTTGAGCCTCAATTCTTGCTTTATCTTCCTTTGTTACAGAACTATAAATATTTTCAATATTACTTTGTACTATATTTTTTAAAGCCTCATCGCATTTATTTTCAGAATATTTTTTTGTATAAATATCAAGATAGGCATTGTACTTTGCAGGTTCTTTTTTAGCAAGTTCTTCAAGACTTAATTTTATCTTTTCAATACATCTACATTTTTCATCAAGGGTAACCGTTTCAAAATATTCAGTATCTACAATAGGTATTTTAAAAGCATCAGGACACATACCTGTATTATTAGAACCACAGGTGTATGCTTTAGAATCATAATCAAATTCGCATTTTTTGCTATACCATTTTGTCATAACCTTATTTTTTTACAATAATATAGAAACCCGTCAATAAAACTAAAGCCCCTATTATTATATATGTTTTTTGCTCTTCAAAACCTTTAGTTACTATACTTTCTTCTGCTTGTATTGAACCCTTACTTTGTAACGCTATCAAATCTTTTGTTCTCTCCGCTTCAATTTTATCTCTACATTTAAACTTGTCAAATTTAGCAATCGCATCAGTTTTGGCTTGTAGTTGAGTTTCAAGCATTGGTTGATAATTACTTAAACCACGAGCCAACATTTTATAACTGTTTGCAATAAAAGTATCTAAATTTTTGATTAAAGCGTCTAATTCTAAACAAGTATTCGCTTTTAACTCTCCTGACGGTGTATATAAAGATTGATATGTAGCATCATACCTTTGCCACTCTTTACCTGAATTCATAACGATTGGGTCAACCAAAGGTTTGTTAAGTTCAGATTTTTTTAAAGAATTTTCCAAACATTGATTATAAAGATTTACGTCAGTATAAGGCGTTGGTTTTTGTTCAGCGCAAATTTTATCCAAACCAAGAACCCTATCGTCAAGACTTCCACCCGCAGGAGTTTGTATCACTCTTTTACATTCTGCACCATTATACCGTTGATATACAGAATTATATTCGTCTGATAATTTTTTTATTTCTGCGTTTGCAGAAGCACCTTTATTTTTTGCTTGGATTAACTTAATATTATTAAGTAAAGAGTCCATATATTTTAAATCATATTCGCAATTTACTTTTACGGGCATAGGTTTTTTCAATAGCAAATAAGCCATAGCCCCTATGCCACCAAATATAATTACGTTATTTACTAACCTACCCGATTCCATTATTTTTTCTTTTTAACTGCAAATGCTAATAACACTAATATTAAAATACTTGCGCCTCCAATTATAGCGTAACGAATCACATCTTTCTTCTTTGATTCAGATTTTTCAATTCCTAAAAAAATTTGCTCTTGTTGGTTTAAAGCGTCTTCTAATCTTCCGCCCTCTGCAACATCGTAAATTCTTCCGCTACTATCGCTTCCTATATCTGTATATGGCATAATTAATTATTTTGTCGTTCTTTAATAATAGAGTATGTTGCCAAACCCACTAATAATACTCCTAAAGTTATATAAACTTTTGGTTTTTGTATTTGAATAAACAAATGTTCAGGCACATCTGCAAAACTTGCTTTAACATAAGGCTCTACGCCCTCCTGTGTAACACCAACCGCATAATTTCCATTCCAAAGCGTGTATTTTTTATAAGGAAAAGACAAGTTCTTGTCAGTTAAATCCTCTACGCTTTTAACTAAAATTAACTCGCCTTTTTTTAATACACTTGCAACTTCCTCTCCTGAATTAACAGTAGGGTCTTTGCTTTTTCGAGTAATAACGCCGTCTGATTTTAATTTATATAATTCCATATCTTCAAAAAATTAATTATTAGATAAATTTTGAAGTGTCTAAATATTCATCAACCAATCCGTGTTTTAATAATTGTATGTTTTCGTATGAAACTTTACCGTTTTTCAAAACTGTTCCAAACCTCACACCCCAATCTCCACCTATTAAAAATTGTGAATCTCCGTATATATCTACTATTCTACCAAAAGGCAATTCTAAAGTAGCAAAACCATTAGAAAAATCAACGCTTAAAACCTTAACTTTCGGTTTCCATACATTGTTTACAAAAAAATAATACGCACCTGCCAAAGCCGTAATTACGGTAGCAACCGCAACTATTTTTAAAACAATTTTACTTTCTTTTTCAAATGACGCATTTGTACTCATATTGCTTTATAATTACTCGGTTTTTTTATTGAAAAACATTTTGTAAACTAAATACGCACCAACAAGACCAACAATACCATAAACAAAATATTTTGTAGTAGGCTTTTTAACCACTATTTGAGAATCAGGAGTTGTTCCACCGCCAACGTATGTTTTAGTTCCATCGGTTGTAGCACTTGGCTCTCCTTGAGCAGTAGGACTTGTAGTATTTGTGCTTCCTGTATTTTGCGTACCTGATTGAGTAGGTGTTTCCTGTGGTAAATCGTTTTCAATATCCTCTAAAATCAACGTGTTTTTTTTAGGAGGTGTGTTTGGTAAAGGACTTATTGGAATTATAATTTCAGGCTCGGAAACTTGAGAACTACCTAATCCATAATTCTGATTTTCAGAAGTAGGCATCATTTGACTATCATAGTCTGAAAGGTAAATTGTGGTTTTTTCTATATCTTGTCGCATAATATTTTTTTTTATTTTTTTACTATTACGTCTTCTCTCAACCAAAAAAAGTCTGTTTTTGCAGTAAGAAGTATGGGTGTGTCTTCTTTAATTTGTTTAATTGCTTCAGCAGATGGTTTAATTTTAAACCAAACATAAACTTTACCTTGAGAATTAGCCATTAATCCTTTATCTTGAGCAACGTCTGTAACGATTCCTGCATAAGTACCTTTTTGAGTAATTTTACCACCAACCCCATTATTGACAAACCAACCGTTATTAACATAAGGAGATTGTCTTGGGTTTACATTATCAAGTTTAGTGTAAACTTTTTGATTCAACATTTTTAACTTGATTTGAGCAAGAGGTAATTTTAAAATATCTGATAAAGCAGGGTCAATACTTGCTTGTTCAGTTGTTATTGTATCTCCACTTGGAGTAACAACAATTTCTTCTTCTACCTCTTCTCCCTCAACAGTTGCGTCAGCAGTATCTAATAAAGGTTTTTTCTTGGTAATTACCACATAGGCAACTACCGCCAAAGCGATAGCCAATCCCGAATATAAATATAATTTTTTATCGCCGTTCATTTTTTTTTATTTTTTAGCGTTGTCAATTTTTTTAATCAAAGCATCAAAATCCGCTTTAAGTTGAGGGTCATTTGAAATGTCTTTTTTATCTGCCTTTTTAAAAGCAAAATAAAGCAACCCTAAAACGATTACAGAAGTTGTTGCGATTACAATTACTTTTTTATTTTTCATAAAATTTATTTTTTAAACGAGTTATAAACATACGCCACACCAATAATTCCGCCTACAATAGCAACTATACTTATGGTTTTTTTCAAATTATTTCCACCGAAAATACTATCAACAGTTCCAAACAAACCTGAAGCAACATTTGAGGTCGTACCAAGCGCACCTGTTAAAACATCTGTTGATGTTCCTAAAACCTCAACAATTATGTCTGTATTAGGTTTTAATCCGTGTTCTTTTGCATACTTTCTAAATGCTGAATCAAATGAATTACAATCTAAATTTGAACTTAAATCTGTTGTTTTTGAAAATGCGTAATTCCAAATTTCTGTTGCGGTATTTTCTCCAAAATGCTCCGCTAATTTTTTATGCCAAGTTATCCAATCGTCACATTTCCAAAAATTGTCCCAACCCCACTCATCATAATCAGGTGCGTTATTCCAAGTTATTACTGCCATATTATCGTTTTTTAAATGCGTTATATACATAAGCACCACCTATCACTCCGCCTACTATCAACACGATGCTTAATGTCTTTTTAAGACCATCTCCTCCAAAAATAGAATTTATACCGCCAAATATTCCCGTACTCACATTAGATACCGTATCAAGACTTCCTACTACAATATCACTTGCAGTTCCGTAACCTTGTAAAACAGGTGTAAAAATTCCTGCTCCCTGAAAAGGCGATAAATTATTATCTCTAACATATTTTCTGAAATCAGAATTGAAAGTACGACAATCAAGATTTCCGCTTAAATTACCTGATTTAGCAAAAGCATAATTCCAAATTTCGTTAGCGGTTGGTTTGTTGAAGTGTTCAACTAATCTTTTATGCCAAGTTATCCAATCCTGACAACTCCACCAATCATCAACTCCCCATTCATCGTAATCAGGTGCGGTATTCCAATTTATTACTGCCATATTAAGACGTTTTTAAACTTTAAATTCTTAATTATCCCCACAAAGTTAATTAAAATTATACAATTTTAGTTATTTTACCATTAACTTCTGCATAACCTAAATCAGTTATTAACTTTTCTAAATCGGCTATTTGTGTATCTAATTCTTTAGATTTTACATTACGAATCATATTTTGAAGACTTTGTCCTCCAACTCCTCCTGCTCCAAAAATTCCACTACCACTTGTTACGTTTGGTGCTAATGCGAGTTGTCTTCTTTGAGTTTTTAAATCATCAATTTTTATTGCAAGTGCTTTTGCATCTGCAATTTTTTGAGCAATTTTTTCAACTTCTTCAGGGGAACTTATAACTGTGTCTTTTGGCGGTACAGATATTAGTGAGTTTGGATTACCTAATTCTCCTGTTGACGTACCTGACAATGCGTTATCAGTTTTTTTAGGTTTAAAGTAAAAATATGCTCCTAAACCCAATACAACTATACCTCCGATTATTACTGCTTTCTTATCCATTTTTTTTAATTTATAATTATACGATTTTGGCTATTGAGCCATTAACTTCCATATAACCTAACTTACCTAATTGCTCGTCTAAATCTTTTATTTCTTTTTCTAATTTAGCGATTTCCTGTTCTTTTAATGTTTTTAGCATTAGGTTGTTTGTACTAAAAAACTCATTTCCTGAAGCAGTTGCGTAATCTTTTAAACTTATCACTAAATAAGAACTTCTTTTAGTTCTTAAATCAGATATTTTAGTTGCTAAACTTTTTGCTTCAGCAATTTTTTTAGCCAAATCTTCAACTTCAGCAGGTGTTGTTAAAGCAGTACCCGTTGGAGGTACGCTTGTTGTCCCTGTACTTGTTGTCCCTGTACCCGTTGTATCTGAACCTGTCGTTCCCGAACCTGTTGTTCCTGTTTTTTTAGGTTTAAAGTAAAAATATGCTCCAACTCCTAATACAAGTACACTTCCTGCTATTATTACTGTTTTGTTCATATTTTTATTTTTTAGTAATAAATTTATTATAGTCGTTCAATGAAGTTTGAGTTACTTTCATAACTGCTTTTAATCTTGCTTCTGTTTTGTCGCCAAAATCTTCATCGTCTTTTAATTGTTTTAATGCTCTTTGAAGAATCCCAACTTCAACGCCTTTTGAACCTTTTTTCAATACTTTATCAAAATCTGCTTTAGCAGGTGTTGTACCATCTTCTGAATTAGTTTTTTCTTCAGCGGGTTGTGGAGTTTTCTTAAAGAATAAATATATTCCTAAAGCAACTAATCCTATTGAAACTATCAATACTTTTTGATTATTTTTCATAACTTATTTTTTTTTAAACTGTTGGAACAAATGGTGGTGTTGCGTTTGGAGGAAGATTAGTAGGCGTTTCCATAGGTGGTTCTAAATGACTTCCTGCTTCCGCTTCCGCTATGTTCTCATTCTTGAAATTGAACGTTACATTTCCGTTTTTAATTTTATTATACAGAAAATATCCTCCAACACCAAGCAATAATGCACCAACTATGTAATACCCTTTTCCCATTTTATAAATCTTTTAATGCGATTTCACTAACTCCTTTTGCCTTTACTAATCCTGCTAAAGTATATGTGCCAAATATACCGTCAATACCGTCTTGATTATCTCCAAAAGTACCTAAATCTTGACCATATTTTTCAATAAGAATTCTTTGCATTTCAGCAACTTCAGGGTTTTCTGAACCTTGTTTCAAAACCAAATTTACATCTAACGTACTTGGCGCAGGTGTAATTGTGTTTGGGTCAATATTCATAACTTCAACACCCAAAGGTTTGTTTTTAAATAAGAAGTAAATCAATACTCCTAATCCTACTACTACCCCACCAATAATTAATTGGGTTTTTCTGTCGTTTACATTTACTTTCATACTACAATTCTTTTAATGATATTTCTGTAACGTTTTTTGCTTTCTTTAAAGCAACTTCAGTCAATAGACCAAAATCTCCGTCAACACCGTCTTTATTGACTCCTGTATCTCCTAAATTAGCATTATAATCTTTTTTTAGCACTCTTTGTAATTCAGAAACTTCTGCTCCTTGAGAACCTTTTTTAAGAACTTTTTCCTCATCTAAAGCGGGAGTTTGTAAATCAGCGGGTAGAGGCTTCGGTAAACTATGTAGCCATTTACTAACTAAATAAACTCCTAATATAACCGCTCCTCCGATTAATAAATACTTTTTTTGTTTTGCGTCTAAATTCATAGTTTCTTTTTTTTATTTTACTAAAACCCTGTTCTCATAAGAACAGATTGCATTAAATCATTCCACTCTTTTTCAGTAATTTGAGTTACAATAGGAGCAACATTGACATTACCTTTTTCTTTGAAGTACATACCTTTTTCAGTAAATGTTCTTACATATCCTCCACCCTCTCCTTGCGCTAATTGTCTTACGGAAAGTATTGCGCATTTGTGAGTTATAGAATCGCATTTACCGTATTTAATGTATAATCCGTTCCCGTGATTTCTTTCTTCCGAACCAACATTTATTGGAGAACTTGTCTTTTGAGGAACAACAGGCGGTTTAGTCATACCAATAAAAGCATACAATATAGTTTCTTCTTCAGGTGTTGAAATTCCCGCAGAATTATCGCCCATTTGATTTCTTTGCATTTTTCTAAAAATACCAAGCATTTTATCAATGTTTGCTCTGCTTAAATCTTTACCGTTTGTTTTTGCTCTTTGAATTAGTTCTAAAATTTCTTTTTTACCTTTTTCAAGTTCAACAGGATTTGAGTTTGGATTCACTTCCAATGCTCTTTTTATTTCTTGAGCAATAAAGTCATTAGCAACCTTATCCAATTCCGCATCTGTATAAGGCGTTGCTTGAATTTTTTCCTTTTGTTTTTTATCATAAAAATAATAAGCCAAAAGTGCTACGCCAAGACCTATTAATAAATTTTTATTGTTCATAACCTTATTTTTTCTTATTCATATTAACCACTACAACATCAGACCTGAACCAACGTAAAGACGGGTCTTTAGGCTTCATCATATCCCAACTGAAATTCTTTTTAATTTCAAATATTTGGTTTGAGTTTTCTTCATTAACTGCAAACCATATTTTTTTATCATCTCCTAATTTAGCGGTAACAACCTTTCCTATAAATGACTTTTTTTTAGGTATTGTACCCGCTATGTTATTTATAATACCATTATTAACACCTGCACCCATTCTAACATTTACATTATCTTGTAATGTATAAATTTTACGACCTAAATACTTTGCATATTTTTTATCATTAGCAGTTTCTTCAAGACTTTTTTTATAGTCATTTACCGATAATGTAAGACCCTCTTTAACTCCCCCCGCATAAGTTGAGCCATTTGCGTTTTCAAAATCAAAATCAACTTCTACGTCATCAATTATTCCAACAGGTCTTGGTTTTTGCTTCTTTTTGGATAAAAAATAAACGGTTGCTAATCCTGCGACTACCAAACCACCTATTAAAACTATTTTTTTTGTTCCTGATTCCATTTTATCCTGTTACAATTTCTACTTTTGCCGAACCGTCTTTATTTAAAACATCTCTTCCCCATTTTCTTAACCAAATGTTATTACTATCGGCGTGTAATTCATATCCATTAAATGTTGTAATATCAACGCCTTTTTCAACTGTAAACTCTTTTGTTGAACCTCCTAAAGAAGCCGTTCCCGAACCGTCTTTTCTGATTACAACTTTTGCCTTTGGCGGTATTAAAAAAAAGACTAATCCCGTTAAAGCAACAAAGCCTCCAATAATCAATACTTTTTTATTAGCCATAGTTCAATAAATTAATCTTTACTTAAAAGATACCCTAATATGAAAGCACCTGCAATCATTATTTTTAAGTTATCTCCGTTTCTTTGTTTTATCTCCTCTTTTGATTCTGTAATTACAGGTTCAGCAGGTTTTGTTTTAGAAAGATTATTTTGGTCTGCATAAAAATCGCCCGAAGATGTTCTTATGACTTTAGCCTTATTCATCGCCATATCAGTCATAGTTGTAACAACATTGACCAACTCTCCCTTTTTAAAAACTTTTTTTATAGGTTGAGGTTTATTTGGATTGTAGGCATCTCCTTGAAAAACAACCTGTTGAGATGTAAAATCAGCCGTAACATAATATTCTCCATCAGGAAATGTAGAATCTAATAATCCCTGACGATAATCTGTTAAAGATTGTGCTAATGTATCAACTCTATTTTGCTCTAACAATGCTTTTTCTTGAGCCAAATTAACTGTTTGAATCAAATTTTCAGCATTAACGTTTACTCCTCCGAAACTTCCCATAATTATTGAGGTTTATTATTGTTTTTATAAATTGCGTAACCAACTAAAATAGCAAGAACGCCAAACATAGCATATTTTAAATAATCAGGCTTTTCAGCAGGTGGAACTATGGTTTGAACCGTGTAATCGGGTTTATTTATACCCTCTCCTGAACTTCCATTTGCACTTAATAAATCGTCTGATGTGTCGTATGGTAAATTATTTAATGCGCCGTATAACTTTTTAGTTTCTTCAGCAGACATTGTATATCCTTTTCTGTAATGCTTCAAAACTCTTTTCAAAGTGCTTAAAGGATTTACTATGGTGTTGATTACCAATTTTCTATCCTGTAAGTCTTTAAGAGTGTTATTACCATAATACAAGTCGTTACCGTCAGTAGCCAACATTGATATTGTAAAATCAAAACGAGAAATAGTGTCCATTGGATTTTTAGTGAATATTTTCACTAAATCGTAAGTATTGCCTTTGTAGGTAACTTTCATTCCATTATCACTTTCCCAAATAGTTTTTGCACCTTTAGACTGCAAGTATTTTTTTGCTTTATCAAATTCCGTAATGTTTGGGAAGAAAATATCGCAATCAGACTTTAAGGGTTTTTCCGTGAAATAATCTCTTAAAACCCCACCTGCAATCCAACAGATAATTCCGTTCTTTTTTAATTCATCAAGAATTAAATTATTGAAGTAAACAAGGGTTAAAGTTTTATTTATATTAATTGGTTTGGTAGCCATAATTTTTATTTATTAAGTAGTTGGTGTGTCTTTTCCGAATAATGCGTACCCTAATAAAAAAGCACCTACAATCATCAACAGATTTTTGTTGTTATCTTTTTCAGGTAGAACTACCCCGCCGTTATTAGTTGAACTATTTGTTGGGACTTCTTTGCTCAAATATTCAATTGGAATATTGATTGAGCCTTGAGAACCATAGCCTTTTACTGCAAGATAGTCTTTGTAATTAGGTGGCGTAATTGCTCCCATTTGTAATTTATAAGCCGTATTGTCAATTTCTCTAAACAAACGCCCTGTAACTTTTGTTCCTGCTTTTAATGTAGAATATTTAGGCGACATATCAGCAGTACAAAGTCCATCAGGACTGCAATAACTTGAACCATACCCACTAATGTATTGAAAGTCTTTATTTAAAACAAAACTTGCGTTTTCTTCAAGAATTGTTTGAGTAATAGGATTTGTAGGAATTGTTTTTATAGGATAATTATAAACAATTTGTGGAATCATATTAGCCCCATAAAGAATTCCTGTTG
Organism: Chloridella minuta; assembly: GCA_032273045.1. Taxonomy (NCBI): domain Eukaryota; class Xanthophyceae; order Mischococcales; family Pleurochloridaceae; genus Chloridella; species Chloridella minuta. The sequence goes on from JAUKPQ010018593.1 coordinate 19,921, forward strand.
AAACTGTAACCGATAAATTATCATCTGCTTTTCTTAAATAATTTTTAGGAACTGTAAATTCTTTTGTTTTTTTTAAATCAAAACCAAAATCCAAAGTTTTAGGTGCGTTAGGTTCAGGCTCTACATAATTAGGGTTTTGGATAATTGCATTGTTTCCGTCAAAACGAAGTACGTTCACTATATTTCCTTTTGAAAAAGTACCTACTTGTGGCTCTGAATTTACTTTTACAGGTTGCGGAGAAGATTGTCCTGACCAATATCCACTTGGTGCAATCATATTAGCATTTGAACCACCCTCTTTTACTAAATTAGATTGTGGAACTAAACTTTGTCCTAACGGAATATTTACACTTGAAGCCAAAATTTTCTCCCAAGCACTCGGTACTTTGTAATCATAAATAAATTCATACTTCCCTAATTTCTCAAGAACACCAATTGGATTTTCTAATATAATAGAACCCGTATCTTTAATTTTTATAGGTAATGCCATTTTAATTGGCGTTGCTATTAATTCTGATGGTAACGCAGTAATTTCTTCCATAACCCTTATATTTTATCTAAATACTATATTATTTTTTTCAAAGTTGTCGATAAAGTTTTTAATCTTATCGTAACGTCTTTTATTTTCCTGACTTGGGTAATGTTCAAAAACCTCTAAAAAGGCTTCACACGCCTCAATTCTTGGATAACCAAGTCCTAAATAAATCAATAATCCATTTATGTCCGCTTCGCTTTCATCAGTCATATCTTCGTTAACGTAGAAGTGGCTAAATTCGTGACAAAGAATCGCAAATCTCATTGGTATTGTGTATTCATCAAACTGTTTCTTTGATACTTGAATACGACCTGTCATTCTTGATATTCTTGCGGGTGTTGTAAGTTCTTTTCCTTTTGAATCTACTATTGTTGGCAACAACTCAATCATAAAACTTCCGTTATCTGACTGATATGATTTGTTTGCTTGTAAATAAGGCGCATTAAAACAAAATCTCTGCGCAAAATCAACAAAGTGTGCTATTGTTGGGTTGTGAATGTCAACCACATCTATTCTTTTTTGTAAAGGTGTTTTATCAACCGAAACAACTTTTATATTTTTTTCTTGTTCTTGAGGGGTATTCCCCTTTCTATCATCATAAACAGAAACTATTATGCTTTTGGAAGTAATTGGCATACGAACATAAAAAGTGTAATCAGAATTTACGGTCTTATATCTGTTGGTAAAAACGATTTTTGGTTTTTGCTCGTCATAAATTTTAATTCTGACTTTAGTAGGCATTGTAACTGCTACTTTTACCACCAAGCACATTTCTTCGTATCGTGTATCTAACCTTAAATTCATACTACTTTCTTTTTTGGTAAATTTTATATCCTATTGCACCAACTATAATCAAACCTGATAGCAACAAAACCGTCTTATTCAAACCTAAAAAGGTATTATCTTTTTTCTTTGAATCATCAATTGGTAAATCAATACCTAAATTAATTCTGTTTTGCTTTTTTACTTGTTCAATCCAAGTATTGTCATCAATTTCTCCATTTTCATCGGCAAAATTTTCAAACTTTTTATTAGTTAAAAATGCGCCTTTCTCTTTTTCTCTTTGAATCCAATCTGCAAAACTTAAAGAAGTTCCGCTTTCTCTCCAAATTTTATTTGGACTTTTCTGTTTTGTTTCCATAATTTATGTTGTTGTTGTTGTTGTTGGCGAAGTTTTACCGTCTTTTATTTCGTTATCAACTTCTAATCTTGGTTTTAAGAACCCCTTATAAAGATAAACTAATAGCCCTACCGAAGCCCCTAACATAACGATTCCTATAATTTTTTTAGTTTCCATAAGGTTTTTTATTTATGATTCAAGGAATTGTCCTTGACCTGTTAATACAGTTTGTTGTTTTGTACCAATTAAAGGCTCAACCATTTCACTTATCTTGTCTTTTATAGTCTTTACAGGCTTTATACCTCCCGTATTGTCTAAAGATTCAGCAATTTCCTGTGGAACAGGTACGTCATCTACAAAAGTTCCTGATGTAGAAGAATTTAAAGTACTATTTTCAGTTGCAGACTTTTTTTTCCAAGCGTAATAAGCAAGTAATCCACCCGCTATAAGCAATCCGTAAATCATTGTATTTTTACTCATAATTTATTTTTTTTAAAAGCAAGGCGGTTGAATACAACCGATATTACCCATTGTACCTCCTGAAAATAGAGGTTGAACTTCTTTAAATTTGTCTTTATTCTTTTTAACGTAATTATCGTGCATAATGTAAGAAGCGTAAATAATGCCCGTAGATACTACTAATAATGCTCCTATTTTTATAACTTTTTCCATACGTTAAAGTTTTTTGATACCATATATCCAAACAACCGCTAATATAAGAATTGTTGGAACAATAAACATCATTTTTACTCTTTTTTCTTCAGCGTCAATTATCGCCTGTTTTTTTGCTTTGTTTACTTCAGGGTCGCCTTGAATTATGTCTGTTATTGGAGTTGAATCATCAACTTTTTCTAAAACATTTAAAGGAACTTCAAAAGGTGTCATTTTAGCAAACCCAAAAATGATATTTGGGTCTTTATTATCTACGTTTATGTTTGCTTCAAAAACATTCCCTTTTTTAAACACCAAATCCTCGTAAGAATTACAAGGTTTTTTGGTAGAATAAGATTCGTAAAAGTTAGTACATAACTTTGCCGTAAAATCTTCCTTAAATTTATATTTAGGGTGCGGAATTGAAACCATTTTTATCTATGCAGTTTGGCTTTTTTTCCAAGCACGTCCTACAAGATAAACTAATCCAAACACCATAACTGCTGATAATCCAATATAGATTAAATCGCTTGTGCTACTTGACTTTTTATTGTCATCATAAAAATTGTCGTCCATTTTTTCTAATTTTAAATGTTAATATTTTTTATTCTTATCTATAATAAGAACCGTTCATTCCGTAGAAACCTTGTGAGTTCTTTTTTGGTTTATTATAGTAAGCAATAATTGCTAATACACCTACAATTGCTAAACCTCCGATGATATACTTCTTTTCCATTTTTTTTTATTTTAACGTTTATAATTTTTTTTATTTTCTGATTTATTTAACTAAACGCAAGTTGCGTAGTTGAAACATTGTCCTGTTTCTACCCCTGTTGGTGTATAGTAAGTCCCATTTGGTCTTTTACATCTTGTACAAGGTTTGTTTGCTTTTGCAAAATTTGTTTTCCCATTTGCTCCAAAGAATCCCTCTGAATTCTTTTTAGCGGTTGTTGGTTTTAAATAAGCAAATAATGCTAATGCACCTACAATTGCTAAACCTCCGATGATATACTTTTTTTCCATTTTTTTATTTTTAATTATTAATTACAAGTTTGACCATTAAACCAAGCGTTTTTAAAATCTGCATAAGATATTATTGTTGGGGCGGGAGTTATAATAACATTTCCATTTGAATTATAGAAATTACCATTTGCAAAAGTAACAGTTGATAACGCCCCTGCGTTTGCAAAAGCACTAACTAAATCGCTTTGTAATCTATAAACAAACCCTTTTTTACCTGCAATCATATCGTATCTACCACAATAATTTTTCATTCCGCCATTTGTAAATACTTTTCTTGTAAATGTTGTCGGTATATTATTTTGTCCTGTTGGAAGAGAAATTTCAGAAACAGGAGCAGTTTCTAAACTACGATTACCATTTGCGCTAAAAAATCCCTCTGAATTTATTTTTGGTTTTCTAAAGTACGAAATAAGAGCAATTACTCCAACTACTGCTAATCCACCAATAATAAACTTTTTGTCTTTTAAAATTTCCATTTTATTAAGTTTAAAATAATTATTTTTGACTTGCTTTCCAAGACTTACCAATAACATAAGTATATCCGTAAACTACTCCAAGAGAAACTACTAATCCTACTACTGCAATTAAAATATTTGGTTTTTTCATTTTTATTATTTTTAAAGTTTTTATCTTATTGATTGATTACATTATTTTTTATTAACTATGATGCTTGTTGCAACACCGCCAATAATAGCACCAACAAGACCTGTTATGTAAATATTTTTGTTTTTCCAATAACCAAGCATAAGACCTAAAACAAGTCCTGTAACCGCACCATTTACTGACGCTTTTGTAGTTATTAAAAGAACTTCCCTTTTATCCTTACTTGCTATGTCTTTTGCTTGTGCTAAAAAATCTTGCATAATGATAATTTTTTAAATTTAATTTTTTCTCGTAACCGCAAAAATGACGATTCCGAGCAATACGACACCACCAACACCTAAACCTATGTATAGGGCAGTATTGCTTTTTTCTTTAGGCGGTTCTTTACCTGCCTGTTGCATTGCCTGAATGTTTTTAGCGTTTTGTTGCGCTATTGCATATTGCGTGTTAAGTGCATCTTGTTGAGCATTTGCCTGACCTTGTGCGTTTTGAACTGCTTGATTATTCATAATCAAACCCGCTCCAAGACCTACAACCGCAGGTGCTATCGCTTTAACTATTCCTCCCCAATCCCAAGCCATATATTATTTTTTTAAAAAGTTAATGTAGTTACGATTTGTTCTAACCAAGAAGCATATTCTTGAGCAAAACTTGGGTTCTGATTTAAACCAAGAAAAACACCCTCTACCAATTGGTCAAGCGTGTAATTAGGTGCAGGAGCAAGTACGTTATTACGAACAAGCATTTCCGTAACATCATTTGGGTACATTCCAACGGAACTACCAATTATATTTGATAACATTTGTTCATCTATAACCATAACTGTCTTTTTTTATTCTTTTGGTCTTGCAACAAGATAAATAACAGTACCTAATACTGCAACGCCTACTAAACTTAATACAACAATCAAAGTTGTACTCATTTTAGTATCAGGGTTATCATCTTTTCCGCCTCCACCACCTGTGTTTCCACCTGTGTTTCCACCTGTAAATCCACCACCTGTGTTTGCACCTACTTGTGATTGCGCATCAGCAATTGCTCTATCAGTTTGATTTTTGTCATATTGACCAAAAGCACCTAATGCTTGAGAAAATAAGTTTCCGAAGTTAAGGTCTGACCAAAATCCACCTTTTTTTGGAGGAGTTCCTGTTGTACCTGTTTCTGTATCATCAGGTGTAGTACCTGTTGCTCTAAAGTATTGAGCATTACCTACTCTTTTACCTGCGAAATTACTTCCACTTGCTCTAAAATATTGAGCAGTTTCAGTAGGTAATCCACCTGCAAGAGTTTGTATTACTTTAGGGTTTTGTAAAAAGTTGTTTAAATCTACGAAGAAAGATTTTGAAACTTTCAATAAATTAGCCATTAAAGAAGCAATTTGTTGAGAAGTAGCACCATTTGGAACAGTAACTCCGTTTTTCAACAATAAAGCAATCATTTGGCTTCTATAATTATTAACAAGCAATACCAAAGTCATTGCTCCTGTTTCAATCGTTGGTTGAATATTTTTTGCCATTTTTTATTTATTTTTTAAAATTAATGCAGTTGCTATGAACAAAGCGGAAACTACTAAAATAACATTCGTTTGGTTTGCCAATAAATGTGTATTCGTTGAAGAAGTGCTTGATTTCTCATCTGCAAAAGTTCCTACTCCCGTAGCGTTTAAGTATTGTAAATGCTCATTGTTACGGCTTCTATTTTTACAACTGTCACAACCGCAACTTTTTTCTTCTTTGTCTTCGGTTTTTTCAGTTGCGTATAATTCTAAAATAACATCTTTGTCGGGGTGGTTGTCCATAACTTTCTTAAAAGCAGGTTCTCCCACTTCGGCTACTAACTCACTCAAACTTTTACCTAAATCGGAAGTGTTCTTTACATCATAACCAAAAGAATTGATTATTTGCACCGCACCATTCGGATTAGACTCTGCAACATATTTGAATACGTTCATATTTTTTTGTTTTTAAGCAAAAAAGAGCAAGTAGAAATGAATCACTTGCTCTCTTTCTAAATTATACATTAATTCGTTATATCATTACTGATAATTACGCTCTTAACTTGATGGTTTGACCATTAGTTACAGGAGGCGTACCGAATTGTCTGCTTACAGGTTGTCCACCTAATGCTCTCGCAAGGTTGATGTTATCAGCAGGGTAGAAGTATAACGATACAGTAGCATTTGCTAATACTTGAGCAATTGTGATTTTTGTGAAACCATCAATTCTGTAAGCATACTTCATCGCAATAATTGTAGTTTGTTGCTGATATGGGTCAATTGTAGGCACTAATGTTTTTTGTGCCAAGTTACCATTCGCATCTCTTGTGTTAACCGCTAATGTTTGTAACACTTGGTTAGCAGTAGCCGATTGAATGTAAGTTAAACCAACTGAATAAGGATTATTCATAAATTGGTATAACATCTCTTGGTAAGAAATGTTAGGGATTCCTGAACTAATAGTTACAGAACCGATAACTAAATTACCTGCGGTTGTAAAACCATTGTTGTTGATGTATTGGTATGAACCTAATACGTCAAAATTAGCAACTGCTGACCCTGATGTAGAAGTCACGTTGATAATATATGGTTGAGATGTTTGAATATCTCCACCCATTGACATTCCACCATCTGCACGGAAGAAATCATCTCCTGTGAAAGAAAGGTCTTGGTCGATGAATCCATCTGCATTTGAGAAAGACTCCATTGCACTCTGACGTGCATTACTTAAATATCTTCTTACGTTTGACATTTTGTTTAATTTTATAATTTAATAATTTTTTTTAAAACTCGGTTTGACACCAAATTATACTTTTGCAGGAGCGTCAACTTTTTTCGCTAACAATGTTGTTTGAACATAGTTCGCAATCAACACACCAACAACTACTACGGCAACACTTTTTAATAAAGGAACAATTTCGTTTTTCATTACAGAATGATTTTTTTGATTAAACTTATTTTTAATGATAATTATTTACAGAAATAATATCAAGTCAAAAGTATAATATAAAACAACATTAAATATATGCTAATGCCTACTTTATCTTTAACAAATTATTTTCAAACTATTTTAAATTAATTTTAAAAGAAAAACGCACCGTGTTGGTGCGCTTTGATTCTTATTTAATAATAAAGTAAGTTGTTGATAATAGCCCTAAAACAGAGAGAAACTTATAAAGGAATGTTGTCCTCTTTTGTTTGGAAAGTTCTTTTTTGTATGTATTAGATATTTCCTCTTGTTTGGTAAACATTTCGTCTTTTTTTGAAATAATCAAATTAAGGGCTTCTTTCTGCTTACCCAAAGTATTTATAATACTGTCTTTAAGAGTTACTTCTTTTTTGGTTAAGTCAAGATTACTTCTTACCAACTTGATTTCTGCTTTACAAAAATCTCCACTAACAAGGTCGTTTGCTATCTTCCTTGCTATTAGAGTGTCAATACAAACTAAATTAGAAACTTTTCTATTACTTTTTGGAATACCTGTTTGTGAAATAGCGTTCCCACATATCAGCATTATAAGACTTAAACTTATCAATTTGAATTTTTTCATCTTTTTTTAGATTTTCTATTTTTGTATTATTAATGTTAACTGCTTGGTGGATATTTTTAATTTGCATATTAAATGTATCTATTTTTTTATCTAAAGCCTTTTCAGATTTGTGAATTTCTTCAACCTCATCTTTTAGATTTGATATTTCTTCCTTTATGTAGTTAACTTTTAATGCTTCCCTACCATTACCTATTACGCTAAATAATTGAAAAACTAAAATAAGTACTGCTATAATTAAAAGCAAATTCAGTTTGTTCGACAAAACATTTTTTAGATTTTCCATATTAACTTTCATTTGTAGATATTAAGCCATTACTCTCTACTTTTATTACTCTTACGTTAGACGGTTGTTTTAATTTCCAATCTGTACGTCTAATGCTATTTAATCTCTTTTTCTCAATTCGAGTAATACAAACCATATTTGATTGATTGCCTCCAAGAACGTGATAACACAAATCGTCTTCTCCTACATAAATACCAACGTGTCCTCCACTTTTTCTTTTAAAAGTAAGGACATCTCCAAGCATTGCTACCGATTGCTTTGTTCCGAATTTACTCCAATTCAAAGCCCATAAAGATTCTTTAGGTGTCAAATTAGTTTCTAAACCCGCTCTCTTACAAACTTCAGCCATAAAAAGACCGCACCAAGCAATTTCATCAGAAGTGTATATCTTTTCAAGACCTAAATCTTTAGCCCACCCCATAATAATATCGCTATGAACACTACCTACTATTTCTTTAGTTCCTAAAAACATTTTTGCTTGAACTAAAATTTTAGGAGAACTTTCTTTGTTTAAATAACTATACGCCATATCATTCTACAATTTGATTGTTTTGTGAACTACCCTGTCTTGCTTTTAAAATTCTTTCTACAATCACAGTTGCACCCTCAAGAGAAATGTAAATAGAAGATATTATAACCCAATCCTCACTTGTAACCTTTCCTTTAAACAAAGCAACAGACGCAACTATAAAAACTAATAGTTTTCTGCTAATCCATTTTGACTGCATTTTATCTATAATTTCTTGTCTGCTCATAACTTTAATTTTAATGATTAATATTCAGTTAACTAAAGTTTCTTGGTTTGGAAATATTTAATCAAAATTAATAAAAATTGCGAGATTCTTTTAAAACCTCGCCATTTTTATCCAACATATTGTTTCATTAATTGTTTTGTCTTAAATTTTAAAGCCTCTTGCAAAGTCATTGGCTTTGTAGAAGTAAGAGGATTTTTTAAAGTTAAAGGCTTCAATAACTTATTTTGATTGGCTATTAAATAATCTTCAACTATTTTTTCAAATCGTTTCCTGTCTTTTAATAAAACTTTTTCATCGTCAATATCAACGTATGTGTAAACCCTTTTATCGCCATCTTCGTATTGTGTGTTAATATAGGCTTCAACCAATAATAACAGTTCTAATTTTTCCTCAAACTTATTCCTGTGCTTAATTACGTCATCGGTAATTTTATGGAATCTAATCCAATTCAAATTCTGCCAAATTTTAGGCGAAATTCGCCCTATTGACTGAAAGTGAAGAATAATGTCTGTGTCCGTGTGTCTATTAGTACAGATTGCACCAACAAGGTCATTCGGTAAGTAGTCACTAACGTAACGGTTAATGTCTTCGATAAGTAATAATCCACCTCTGTAATCGTTTAGTATTTTAAATAGAACTTCTTGAATTTCTCTTAAAGTCATTCTAACACCGTTATCGTGAAAAGGTCTAATTCGTCTTGCTTCAATTTTAGGGTGCGCCGAAAACCTAACAATATCAGATTGCTTTAATGCTTTTATGTCTTCAAATTCATCATTAACGTCAAGTATCAATGCACGTCTTGCAGGAACTCCTTTTAAGGGATTTCCTAAAACATACTGCTTAATCATCTTGGTAGTAGTATAGGTTTTTCCACAACCTTTTCGACCTACCGCAACTCCTAATTTTGGTTCTCTAATTTCCATATTATCTGTTCTTGTATAGTTTGTAAATAAAAAACATCAGCCACATAACAAGTAACAACATAACAATCCAAAGAGGATTGTTATTATTGTTCTCGTTACCTGTTACATTACTTGCCATTATTTTTTACCTCTTGGTTTTTTAACTGCGGTTGTTCTTGCTTTTCTTACAGGTTTCTTTGGTTCATTACCGCTTAATCTTTCTAATTCAGAAAGGATTGCAGGGTCGCCGAATTGTGGCATACCTGCTACGTCTTTAAAGTCATCTGTGAATCCGCCGTTGTCTTTCAAGTTACTGTAAACGCCTTGTTCTTCAGGCTCAAAATAAGCCAACTGTTCGTCTAAATTTGTTTTAGGCGTACTTCTTTCAGGTCTTCTTCTTGTTCTGCTTACAGGCTCTTGAATAACTTCCGCTATATTATCTGTATATGAAACATCGTTGTCAACAACAGGCTCTTGATATACAGGTTCTTGATATTGTGTTTGAGGTTGAGGTTCAGGTCTTGGTGGTTCAGGTCTTGCATTTCTCATTTGATTTTCTCTGATAGCCATAGTGTTTTCTTTTAGGGAATCTAAAATGCTATTAGTAGTTTTCTTCAACATAAATGCTTGTGCGCCCTTTGTAGCAATATCAGTACCGAAGTAGTACATCAATAATTGCTCATCGGTCATTCCAATACCACGTTTTTTAAACACTCTAATTAAAGGTGCTTTTACTTTGTCCTTGAATTCATCACTTACAACAAATGCTTCTTTGATGCTATCATTAAATTCAACGGCGAAATCTTTAATTGGCATATTACCCGCTTCGGTTTGAAGCGTTATTGACGGGTCGATTTCTCCCTCTGCTATTAATTTGTCAATTTTTGATTCGCTTATTTCAGGGATTTTACCCAAATAGAAACAACCTTTTTCGTAGATGTCTAAAGTCATTTCAGCCATCATTTCCGCTCCCATAGTTTTCTCTTTACCGTCTAATTGAGAATAACTTTCGTTGAAAGGTCTTTCAGGTTCAGATGCTTCTTCTTCAGCAGTACCGTCAAGGTCTGCGAAACTTGGTCTTTCAAAAGTGGGTTCTTCTAATTCCCCCATTTCTTCTAAATCTCCTAATTTGTGTTGTGTGTACGACCTTTGTTTTACAGGTGCGTCTAAAGGCGAGAAATCATCATTAATAATTTCTGCTTCCTCAAAGTTTTCAAAGTTGTCTTGGTTAATCATTTTTAAATAATTTATTTATGTTAGCATTAATGTTGTCAATTTTCTGTAAAACCTGTCTGTCGGACGGGTGGTTTGAATTTAATCTTAATATTTCCTGTTTGTACAAAGATACTAAAGTGTCGGGTTTTTTCAAAATATAAGATATGTTTGAATTATCGAGTTTGAGTTCTTTTTGTATTACAAAAGCACAAACGCCTATTGATATTCTTCGATTATTTTTTCGTTTCATATCAAAAATATCGTTGAGCGTAATATTAAATTCATCACAAACAAGTTGAACTAATTTTAATGCTTGTTCTATTTGTTCCTGATTTAATGTTGGTGGATTTTTTCTTGAGTATTTTAAAATCTCAATTAACTTATCAGCCCCTATAATTTGTATAGTCTTGTCTAATTCCTTAAACACTAAAGACACGTTGTTAGTTTCCTCTTTCATAACTATTCCTTTAAGTATTCGTCAATGATTTGTTTAGTCATATCAAAACCCCAAGAAAATTCTGCCTTATAACCTTTTGAGGTTAGTTTTAGCAAACATTCGTGTTGTAGTTTTAAGTGGTCTTTTTGAGAAGCCTTAATTGTACCGTCTTTCTTAAAAGGGGTTTCTATTTTAAGTTCTATAAATAAACCACAGTAGCCTTGTCGTGGTTCAAGAATTAAAACGTCAGGGCATTTAAACCCGTTTTTTTGAACGAGTTTATTTCTTCCTGCCTGTCTTTCTGTTAATTTTACAGATGCTATCGTATCTGATAAAAAATCAACATCGGGATATTGGTAAGATAAATAACGGGCTACGGATTTTTGTAGTTCATATTCCTCGTGTTTCATATTTTGTTGTTAGTTGTTCTTGGTTATTAAATTCCGTATTTCTTTGTAAATTCAGGGTGTTTTAAAATTGCTTTTCCTATTTCTCTTCCCCCATCGTTGTCGCTTGGGAAATGATGTCCTAAATAAACTCTGCTATACGCTATATCTTCTATCAATTCTTTGCAATACTGATATTCTGTTGGATATTTATTTCCCAAAACATTTAATATCACAATAGCCTCTATCGTATGTCCTGACGGATAAGACGGTGTGTGAGCAGAAAAACTTTTATATGGGAAAAGTTTTAATTTGTAGTATTGTGCCAATTGATAAGGTCTTGGTCTTTGAATTTGATATTTCAGTTTGAAAATTAGGTTTTGAATATCTTTTACAATTTCCGTAACCAACTCTTCTACTTCAATATCTTTTTGCTTAAAAATGCTTGATATTGCTTGAATTAAATTTCTATCATACGCTAAATACCTTTTTAGATAATTTTGATTTTCAGGTTGCGACATTACCGCTAAACTATCCGCAATTTCGTTAAGTTCGTCCTTAACTAATTCGGAATCGTTTTTAGGAATAACGGCATCTTTAAATTTATCAAATAGGTCATCTACCAAACAAGTTCCTTGAATAAAAACTAATTGGTCGTGTGATGGATTTCCGTATGTTAAATCATTAAATTCCATAGTATGTTTCTTTTACATTTGCCCTACGCAACTTGTCATAAAATTATCGTATGTATTTTGCATTTGTTCTTGAGAACCAAATTTTTGCGTTTCTGCAAATTTAATCCATTTTTCTTTACAAACCGTAACTTTTGGAGTATCTAAAGTTTCAACAACTTCAGGCTCTTCAATTTGAGTAGTACCCGCTTCAGCAGTTTGATTTGTTGATGCGGGTGGTAAAGTTTGACTTGACGAATCAGGAAGTTTTGCGTCTTCTTTGATAGTAGTTTTTCTGTTTAATGCTTTAACAACCACATAGCCAAATAAAAACCCTGCACCTACTAAAATTATATCTCTTCTATTCATCTTTACTTAATTAAGCCTTTGATGCCACACAAGCGTCAAATTTTTCTTTTCTTATTGCGACTAAATCTGCACCTGCTGATGGTTTTATAGCCATCATAAAGTCGTCCGCTTCTTTATTACAAGCGTCAATTTTTGCTTGGTCAACTGTTGCTCCTGTTGAACCTGTTGTTGTTCCTGTTACTGAAGTATCTTTTGATTTTTTCAAATAACCTGCTAAAAGATAACCTACCGCTACCCCCGCTACTACTAATATTACGTCTTTTGTATTCATAATTATTTTGCTTTATAAACAGTTAACCCTGTTTTGGTTTTTGATGCTACATACGTTTTACCATTGTAAGTAAATGATGCTGAATTGTTCTTTTTGGCTTCCAACATTGCTTTGAAATACCCGTTTACCGCTTTTGCCATAATTTCTATTTTTTAAATAATTTTAATATTCTTTGAACGTTTTTTCCGTCATAAGGCACTTTGCCGTTTAACCACTCTTGTTTTTCTGCGCAACCGCAATTTTCTGTTACTGCCTCTACAACCATTTTAATTCCTGTAAATTTAGTAATTTTTGCAACAGTATCGCCTAATCCTCTGCTTTTTTCCATACCAAATTGTTGTTATTTTACTTGGTGTTATTTTGTGTAATCTTTATTCACTAATTTATAAGTCAAATAGCCTACTGTACCTGCGCCTAATACAACGCCTACTGCAACACTACCTAATACTGTTACTAAAGCCCCCTTACCTAAACTATACCCTTTAGAATAAGAGAAAATAGCAAGACTTAAAGGAACAACTAATAAAACTAATGCACCGTTATCTGAATTTTTATCCATAACCTAATTTTTAAGTAGTTGAATATTTTTTACCCAATGCTCTTTTTACATTGTATTTCACTTCTTCTACATCATCTACCAAATTAAGGAAATCATCGTTTGGTTTTTTCTCTTCGTTCAATTTTGCAATTGCTTTTCTGTAATATGTAATTCCATATATTGAAAATGCAATCAAAAGCCCGAATACAAGCAAACTTTTAAAATCCATTGGTTTTTGCGACCCCATACTTTCAAACACATCATCTCCACCGCCTGACGGTGCTACGGGTGCGGTTGCAACGGGTGCAGGTGCTACGGGTGCGGTTGCAACGGGTGCTACTGCTACTTCTGTTTCCATAATATTTTATTTATTAAATTTTTTATATGCAAAATATGCAATTACTAATCCTCCTAAAATTAGTAAATGGTTTTTGTGTTTTTGTAAAAATGATTTATTTAAAGTCGAATTTTCATCACTTACTAATTCTAATTTTTCAGCAGGTATTGGGAACATACTTGGCGCACCATTACCGTCAAATAGTCCTTTGCCTTGCATTGGGTTTTCAATCAAAACTCTGTCTTCAAAATTCATTTGCATACCCTCCCAACCACTTTCAGTATGTTTTGGCTGAAATGTACCGTCAACAATATCTCCTTTTTTATAAGTTATTGATTGGTCAACAGAAGACGATGTTCCAATTTTAGTATCATAGACACGATAATTTTGAATAAAATCTTCTTTAAATTTATACTTTGCCATAATTTTATCTTTTTACTGCTCTAACAATTAAAAATAGTCCCGCTAACGCTCCTATTCCTGCATAAATAACTTTATGGTCTTGTAAGTGCTGAACAAATTTATTTTTCTTTGATTCTACCACAACGGCTTTATTATCTTTTGGTTTTTTTCCTGAATTGATAATAACCTCGTCAAGAACAATATTGTCGTCTAATAATTTTATTTTTTTACCTTGAAGTTGACTTGCTTTAAAAAATTGAGGCTTATAACCAACGTATGAAATTTTAAATTCTGAATCAGGTGTTATAGAATTATGTTCTAAAACAAAATTTCCGTCCAAGTCTGCTTCATCTCCCATTTTATCGGCAAATTCTCCTGATATAATAGTGATATTCGCCAAACCCATAGGCAATCCGTCAATATCTAAAACTTGTCCGAATACTTTCATTATGCTTTACCTCCTTTAATTCTTTGAATCGTGTACCAATTCACAATAGCCCCTAACGTAAAAGATACAATACCCACAACAACAAATATTGTTGATAAATGTTGGTGTATTTGTGAATTTACATCTTTTTTAATTTTTTCATCAATTTCGGCATTTTCTTTACCTGTTTGACTATTTTGAACTGCTCCTACCATAGTAATAATATAATGTTAATCCCGCTAATATTGATAAAATACCAAGCGCAATATAATTTTTGTATGCTTTTACTGCCAAACTAAAACTTCCGTTAGTTAACCATTCTTTAGGTAATTTTTCTAACATTGTTTTTTTAACTTCCCAAACTCTCAACTTTCCGTCTTTTACATTTCTAAAAGCAGGGTTTGCATCGTATATTTGTTTAGCGGTTAATCCACCACCTTGTATAACCCAATCATCGGGTTTGCCAATTGCTAAAGGGAAAAATACCGCAAAATAAGTATCTATGTAAGTTTTGTATTTTCCTTTGTAAAGGTTAAAATATTTCTCAACATAATCTAACTGCTCAACTGCGGACATTTTTTGCAACTTCTCTTTACTTACTCCTAAAGTTTTTCTTGCACTTGCTCCAATCTGAATTAAACCAACATAACCCAAAGAGTTTGTAATAGACGGACTAAAAGTTCCTGCGCTTTCAAAATACATAATAGCCATTAACCAATTAGGGTCAACCCCTATTCTTGGTGCAATTTCTTTTACCTTTTCTATAAAAGGCTTCCTGTATGAAGCAGGTACTTTATTTTCGTATATTAATGCCATTTACCACAATATTTTATCTGCATACCAACCATTCGTCCCTTTTTTGTGACGGTCTTTTTCGTGTCGTTGCTTATACAACCTACGTCTTTCTTTAGCATATCCTTTTGGATAATACCCTTTTTTTTCTTTTTCTAAATAGGTAGGATAATCATTCATACCCAAAGCACCTATTGAAGCGACCTTTTTACCATTCTTAAAAACATCAATTTTTTTTACAGGATTGGTTGAGGGTTTTATTTCAACTCTCAATATATCTGCCTGTGATTTTGAATATGGTAAAATTTTGTAAGCCATTAATTCCTAATTAATAACCCCAAGTACTTGCGATTACTGTTCCGCCTTGTTTACACTCTCTTGTATCGGACAAATAAACATTACCTCTTTCGCCTCTACAATAATATTTTTTTTTATCGCCTCCTAATAAATTAAAAAATCCCTCTGAATTTTTCTTTGGTTTTTGCAAATAAGAAACAATAGCAATAACACCAAATAGTGCTAAACCACCTAAAATATATTCTTTTTTCATTTTTTTTTATTTAATGATTAATTATTTAGCCCCACAACCACAACCACCTGTTGCGCTGAAGAAACCCTCTGAATTTTTCTTTGGTTTATTGTAGTAAGCAATTAATGCTATAACACCTACGATTGCTAAACCTCCTATGATATATTCTTTTTTCATTTTTATAATAATTTACTGATATTAATTATCGCTTGGTTGAAAAGCGTATCTATTTGCACAATAATCTCCTTTATTGCAGTTTCTATCTTCTCCTGTATGATACATTTGACCACTTGATGTTCTACACCAAGCACAATTATCTCTTGTTCTCGATACTTTCCCTGCCATACCGTTTGCTCCAAAGAAACCATCAGAATTCTTTTTTGGTTTTGGCTTTAGGTACATTAATAGTGCTATCGCTCCTACTACTGCTAAACCACCTAATACATATTCTTTTTTCATAAAATAATTAATTCAATTGTTAATATTTTTTTACTAACATTAATTATAGTTTATTGTTGTTTTTCTTGTTGTATTTTAAATATTGTTTTTAACAAATAGTTCCATAAAACCGTTTTTGCCTAAAACTTGTACTATATAATTTCTTGTTTCTTTTGGCAAAATTGAGTCTTTAAACAATGACTCTGCTGAAACAAATTTGTTTTTATATGCACTTATTCTTCCATAAGAACCTGCATTATAACCAATTATACCTTTTTGTAAATAAGCAAGTCCATTTGCTTTAGTTAACTCTAAAATCCATCTTAAAGATAGCGCACCCATAGCAATATTGAAGTTCGCATCGCTAACTAAAAGTTTTTCCAATTTTGATTTATCAGCACTTGAAATAGTCTGATTATTCGGAGTTATTTTTAATAAATAGGGTGCTTTTTCTTTCAATAAAGCAACAAAATCTTCAGGCAAATCTTGTTTTGATATGAGTTTAAATTTAGAAACACACTCAATGACTGACACATAAGTTACTTGACATAATCCCATAGCCCCTGCACTATTTTTACCTGCCATTTTACCCCCGCTTTCAACGGCTATAAAACTTGTAAGAACAGGTTCTCCTAACTCGAAAACTTCAGCCCATTTTTTTATTAAAGCACCATAATTATTTTTTATGGACTTTAACATTTTAACATTCCCGTCTATAACTGCTTGTTTAGAAAAGTCATAATCTCCCTTAACCATTCTATATGGTAATTCGGGTAATTTAAAATCTGCAATTTTAGTAAACTTTGACATACTTAAAATTTTAATTATTCAACATCTTCCGATGAAAGAATTGGTTCTTCACTATCTTTTATTTCTACTTGATAATACTTATACTTTTTAGTATTACGAGTAAGGTATTTTGCTAATGCAAAACCCCCGATTGCAAGACCTATAACGCCTACTACTATTAAAATTTTTTGTCCTTTAGTCATTTTATCGTTTTTTTCCGAAATAATTTATTGCACCTGCTGAAAGGATTAATAAAGCACCTCCGACAATTAAGCCACCCCAACCAATTCCTGATTTCTTTTTAGGGTCAGTTTGTGGGTCAGTTTTTGAGTCTTTTTCAAGTGCTTCTTTTTCTTCTAATTCTTTCTTCTCTAATTCTTCTTTTTCTTTTGCTTCTTGGGCTTCTTTTTCGGCTTTTTGTCTTGCCTCTGCGTCAGCCTTATTTTTAGCAATTTGACGGTTTTTTGCTTCCGCTTCTCTCTTTTTAGCAACAAGGTCAGACAAATCTTCAATTAAATCATCTTGGGTGTCCGTAATGAATTCAATAATTTCGTCTAATTTCTCTTGCGAATCCTCCGTTGGGTTTTCTTTGTGTTCCTCTCTTACGACTGCTAATTTTTGGTTAAGTTTTCCTAATCCTTCTAATCTTTTAGCCATTGAAGCGGGTACTTTATTGTCCAACGCTTTTAATAATCCATTAATTGTTTCCATAGTGTTTTTTGTAAAATAAAGTTAATTTTAACCACAAATATAATAAAATTTTAATAAGCAAGTAATTAATGCCTTGTTTTTTATTTTAAATGCTCATTCTCAAGTCTTTTAACAGACTTTCAGCAATGATTTTTTGTCCGCTTGGTGTCGGGTGTACTCCATCGCTTGTCATACTACTTGGTATATTAAATTTATCAACAATAGTAGCACCTGTAATAGTATCTGCTATTGAGTTTTGATAATCTATATATCTGTTTTTTAATTTAACCATTCCTGCTTTTGTCGGAACATAAGAGGTTGGTTTCAATTTATTTTCGTCCATAAAAGTTTCTGCATCGTAACCAATTATCACATAAGGCTCTGCGCCCTTGCTTTTGATTAAGTCAACCATTTTTTGAACATTTTGTAATGCAGTTTGCTTTGTGGTAGAACTAAACATATCGTTAACCCCACCGTAAATATAGACTCTGTCATACTTATTTGTTTTTAACTTTTCTGTTAGATTTTCTAATATCCAATCCGTTCTTTTACCGCCTTTTGCTACAACATCAACCTTAATTCCTTTTGGCTCTAATTCTTTTTTTATAAAGTTTGGATAAGTTGAAGTTACAGGTGTTCCATTGTAATCAATAGCCGTAATAGAATCCCCAACAAAAAGGACGCTACCAACAGGTTGCGCCTTTTTGCCGAAGAATTTTCTTACTGTTAAGTAAATTATTGTAATACCAATCATAGTGGTTACAGTATAAAATAACTTTTTGTTCATACTATTTTTTTAATTGAGCAAATGCTCTTTTTTTAGCATCGTTCCAACTTTCGCCGTCTTTACGAATTTTTTTTGCCAAAACATTTGCCTGTTTTAATAATTCACTTCCGCTTCTACCGCTTTTAGTTGCACCACCTAATTTAAAAGAAGTCATATCTACTTCAGAAATATTAACTGAATAAGGTCTTTCTCCTGAATCAAATTTACCTAATTCTAAAACAGATAAAGTATCTCCCGATTGTTCAAACACATTAACCATTTTTCCTGATTTTAGCATAACTTGTTTTCCCTCAAGTTGAGGATATTTTTTAGGAGTAACTAAACTTTTAGCCCCACTAAATAAACCACCAAATGCTTTTTTATCAGCAGTCATCGCTTTCATTTTACCCGCAACTTTGTCGCCAACCTCTTGGGCTTCTTCTTTTGAATAGTATTTACCATACTCTTCTTGATATTGACTCTTTACAGGTTTTCCCTCGTACTGTTTTGCTACTTTAGCAGAAAGTTTGTCAAAGTTTGAAATTTTACCTCCGCCTTTAAACATTCCTGTTTCCATAAACTTCTTGAATTTAGCCAATGCTTTTTCGTGTTGTTCAGCAACTAATTTTTCAGTCAGTCTTTTTGGAGTTGAAACTTCTAAAGTGTAATTAGGGTCTTGGTACATAGTGTATTTCCACATTTGAATACCTTTGCTACCTGTTGGTTCGGTTTTTCCACCTTGAGCAGAAGAAACTAACTTACCGCTATAAGTTTTTATAGTGGAAATTCTCCAATCGTAATCATTAAAATCATCTACCGTTGTTTCGGCTTTCCAATTGTTTCTCATATCTTTTTTGATATAAGTTTCGCCAAGTTTAGGCTCGTTGTTTTTGTTTGAAGACGTTTTGTAAACTTGTTGTTCAACTTTGCCTTTATTCATTAAATCGACAATAACTTCAAATCCTTTTTTCTCGTTATCTTTAATAAAAGATTCGATTTTATCCGAATACTCGTTATCGCTTAAATTAGCCGTTTGATTTTTACCGTCAAACGCAACCGCATTATATTTTACTGAAGAAGTAGTCGTTGGTTCTGCGTCAATAGGTTCAGCACCTTTTTTAATCCAATACCCGTTTGCAGGTTTAACTTTACTTCCGTCTTTCAACTCAACCTCAACAACATCATTTTTACCAACATAGTTTGCTTTAGAAGTAATATCTCCACCTTTAGCAAGTACATAAGCACCATTTAAAACATCAGAGCCGTTATAAGTAACTTCTTTGCCTTTACGTTTAACTGTAACGGTTTTTATGTCTGCTTTAAGAATATATTTTCTTGATTTTTTAAACAAATAATCTTTTTTCATTTGAGTAAAAATATCATATAAAGCCGATTGCCAATTTCCGAATTCTTTGTAGTATTCGTTTTTATTTTTACCGCTTCCGTTTTTATTTAGATATTCAACAGTTAATTTGCTTTTAGGCATTTTTACAACCTCTAAAACTTCTTTATCAACGTTTCCGTCTAAATCTGAATTACTTACAACCCAAGATTTAAAATCATCTACTTCCCAATCAATTGGCTTTTTGTCATCATAGTTATTGAAGTCTTCGTTTGGATTAACAACAGTTTGCCACCAATCTTTTTTTACTGAACCGCCTTTAGCATATTCCTCAACTTCAGATTTGCCTTTTTGTCCGATTTTTCTCAAATCATAGGCTTGACCGTCAAGATAATACTCAAATGTATAGCCTAATTTGTTTACTTCTTTTAAGGCTTTTTCCAAATCTCTATAATCGCCGTCCTGAAAAGCATATTCGTACTTGTCTAATACGTCCTGCAATTTTGGAGGAATATTTTCGTAGTCCTCAAACAAATCAACACCCTCTTCAGTTTCGCCACCATCAGAAAAATAGCCATTAAATGTACCGTCATCTTTAAAAGACCTTGTTCTTGAAGTTACAACAAATCCTAACTTTTCTAATCTATAAATTTCTTTAAGAGCCTCATCTTTTGTGCTAAAGATTTCAGAATATTTTTCGCCGTTTTTATCTCGATATTCAATATCATATTCAATTTGGTCTAAAGAGTAAAACTTTTTATCCGTTTTACCACCGTCAGCATAAACACCCGAAGCCCCTGAATTATCAGAAACAATACCTCTCGAACCTACATTATCTCCCGCAGTTTTAAAAATCTGCATTTTCAAGTCTTCCAAGTCGCTTTCGCTTATTGTGAAAGGAATAAGTTTGTCCATTTGGAAATGTACAAAGTAAGCACCGTTAGAATGACTTTGGCTCATTAATCCACGACCTGTTGACAAATCTATTTTACCTATTCTTGTTTCAGATTGAATTGTAATAATTTCTTTTGAATCATCTTTACTAATTGGGTAAACAATAAAACTTTGAGGCTTTCTCATACCTGTAATTTTCATTTCAACATCAGTAGTCCCCATAAAGTTTCTTTTTAAACCAAGAATTTCTGCTTTGGCAATTTCTCCGCCTTTAGCGTAATTTTCTTCGTCTTCTTCAATAAATTTATTTACACCCTCTTTAGTCAATTGCTCTTTAATTTGCTCTACGCTATCATACGAATTTTCATCGTCAATATCAGTTTTATAAATAATTACTGATTTAAAAGAATTATCGTTTGGAGCGTATTTCCAAGACCAAAAATGTTTTGATTCTTCCTCAATAAATTTCGTGACACCCTCTTTAATCAATTGTTCTTTGATTTGCTCTACACTATCGTAAGAATTTTCATCATCAACATCAGTTTTGTAAATAACAACTGACTTGTAAGAATCATCATTAGGCGCATACCTCCAAGACCAAAAATGTTTATTCATACTTCCGCCTTTTGCGTATGTACTCATATAAGTAGAAACTTTAGGAATTGTACCGTCAAAATATCCACCGTCTTCAAACTTCGCATTATTCCAACTAAAGAATTCCGAGTTAGCAGTAAACTTTTGTTTTCCACCGTCACGACTATAAGAAACATCTCCTACTTCTTCTCCGTCCCCGTCAAAAATGCTAAACACGGCATTTGAAACACCATTTTCGTCAGAGTTAATGATTGGCTCAACTTCGTATTGTTCGTCCTTGTAATCAAACGTATAGTCATCTCTCAAGTCAACTCCCTCCATACCTTTTAAGAAACCTTTTAAGTTCCCCATAGCATCGTCAGTAAATTTTTTGGTCAATTCTGCTTTTGTTCCCGCAGATACATCTATTGGTTCTACAACAATTTTGTTTTCGATTTCGTCTTCGTCCTCTTCCTCGTTTTCATCTTCCATTTCGTCCTCCATTAATTCCTTTTGTCCGTCAAGATAATGTGTAATATCAGAAACGCTATCGGTAGCAGTAGCCATTTTAGCAACTACCCAAGCAGGAACAGGAGTTTTATCTTTTAAAATATCTTCCAATTCTTCGTGATGATGTTCTAAAGCAACGTTTTGATTCATAACCATACGTTGATTATCACTAAATTCAGTAATGTCGCCACCGTCAGCATATTTAGTTTCATAACCTTTTAAGTTCCAAAGTTTTTCCAAGTCCTCTTGTTTATTACGGTTGTAATTATCAAGAACCGCAACTTGGTCTTTACCGCTAAAAGTATAACCTTTTTGCTCTTTACCTTTGTTTAAAAGAAGTAATTTAATTGGTTTTTTTGAACCTACCGAACGCTCATAAACAACTTCAATTTCTCCGCCGTCAGCATAACTTCCTGTTTCTTCAAATCCTTTTGACTTCAAGAAATCAATAACACCCTTAACACTATAACCCCCTTTGTATTCGTCATCAGGAGTTTCGATTTCAATACTTCTTGTTTTGTCGTCAATTTGTGCGTATGTGCCAAGTTTTTTATGCTCGTATGGTCTTATACCATAAGCACCACGTTTTTTAGTAAATCCGTAATGTAAAAATATCTTGTCGAAAGTATTTTCTTCACTTGAACCTACACCTCCGCCTTTGGCGTAGAATTTACCTTGATGAAGCCCGTTGTAAAGTTCTAATGCGTTCACAGGGTCAAAAGACAAATCACGCTCAAAACCCCAACCCATTCGGTTGCGATAATTTTCAAGTTCACTTCTTCCTACGCTACCTACTTCAGCACCATATCCTAAATCTACAATAGCCCATAGGTATTCAGGGTCTTCAGGGTCAGAATTTAATATGAACCAAGTTCCTGCCCCATACGGGTTAAATATCTTGGCTACAACCTCTTGTTTAGAGAGGTCGCTACCAAGTGAATATTGTTTGAATAATTGTCTGTCTATTGTTTTATTAAATAATCTCATAGTATTTCTAAATTAATCGTTTTTATGTGTGTGAGAAGTAGGCATTGGTAATTCTTCAATGAACTCAAATGCTCTTGGGTTAATTTTTGCAAAACTTTCAGGATTTCTGTTTTTTGGCGTGTAACCCATAGTCGCTCTTACTCTTTTATCATCGCCCAAGTCTATGTTTTCATCAAGTGGCTTAATAACAACTTTATTGCTTTTGCTACTTACATTATTTGTTAAGTCGATTGGTTCGTCAAAAGTTTCAACATAAACTTCCATTTCAGGGTATCTGTAATTAAAGTTGTTATCTGCTCTCATAAAACCCTCGTTGTCTTCAAACATTCCGCCGTCAGCATATTTTGATTTATGAAGTATTTCATTGTTTTTTACTGAATTATAAGTTTTATAAACAGGATTAAATCTATACAATTGACTATCTACGGTAATTTCTTTAATCATTTTACCATCAATGTTTCTTATTGCTTTCACATAACCCTCTTTAGAATAATCAACCATTCCGCCTTTAGCAAATTTTTCAAATTTCATTAAATCACGAACAAGTTTACTGCTTTTTATTTTTTTACCATTTTCAAAAAGGTCATACATTTGACTTTTATCATCTCGGTAAATTATTTCATAATTTTTACCGTTTATTGTTGAAGAAAAATTTCCGTTTTTGTCTAATTCAAATTCTGAAAACATATCAACACTTCCGCCTTTAGCGTAAACATTATTCATAAATCCGCCGTCAGCAAATTTTCTTTGTTTAATCATAATTGCCTCTAACTCACGATACTCTTCTCCTTTATTGAAATCTTCCCAATTTTTGTAGTCAGTTTCCATATCTCTATTCCAATCCTGTATAAACTCTTCCGCTTCTTCAGGAGTAAAAATAACTTGGTCTGCATCTTCGTCATCTAATTCTCTATAAATAAATTTATAAGGAACGTATTCAAATTCTTTAGTTACTCCGCCTTTAGCGTAAACATCAGCCATAAATCCACCGTCAGCAAAATTGTTACTTATTTCTTTTACGCTTCCGTCTTCATTAAGTCTTTGTAGTCTATCATTAACAAATCCAACTTTGAAACCTGCATTGTCTAAAACGCTTTTTAAATAATAAGTAAAATCACTACTTCCGATTTCTTCTAAATCCTCATCGTTATCAATTTCTCTTGATTCCTCCATTGCAGAATCAACTAATTCTTTGTTAATTTCATCAAGAGCAATCAAATTGCTTTGAACCGCTCTTTCAAGAAATCTGTAAGGAGCAATAGTTAAGTCGGCATCAAAGAATTCCATTGCTTCATCAATACCTACTGCACGAACTACTCTGCTTTTTAATTGAGCGTATAGTTTATCTCTTTTTTCCATAAAGGCTTTATAAAAAGGGTCATTTGCAAAACCTCCGCCGTCAGCATAATTTGAATCAAAATAAACTTGAATTTCTTTATTTGTGTTCGGAAGTTTATTTCCTGTAATAGCCTCGTAAAGTTCTTTTGTGAACTTTTGGTCGTATCTAATTCTTGATTTTAAATACTTTTTATCTGAATTTTTTATTGCTCTTTTTAAGCGTAAATAAGTTCCATTATACGAATCATCAATATTGTTTTCTTTTACAATTCTAATAACATCTTCTTTAGTATATTTTTCAGCGTTTTTATCTCCATTATCTAAAGCGTTTTGCCAATTTCGTAATGCGTTAGAAGTTTGTTCTTTTAAGCCAAAATAATTCTTATCGTTATACTTATTGTAAATTTTCACAAAAACATCATCATAATCCTCTTCTAAATCTCCGCCGTCAGCATAGCCAAAAGATTCTTTTTGCTCAATATCTAAAAATACCTTGTCTAAATTTTTATCCTCGTGTCTTGAAAACCATTGAGATTTTGCAGGTAGAGAATTTTTAGCAGGAGAAACCCCTCTTATGCCTTTAACTTTTTCAAAGTCTTTTTCAGTCATAAACATAATTGTAGTTCCTGCGCTTGTATTAGCACCGCCAAAAGAGTATAATGAAACGTACTTTGCATCGCCTCTATTTATCTGTTCCGTTGCTCTATGGCTTCCTGAATTAACAAAAACATAACCTTTTGGAGCAACTAACTTATTAAGTTTACCGCCTTTATCATAAACATCATTCATAAATCCGCCGTTAGCATATTCTTTTTCAGAAAACTGTTCAGCCCAAACTTTTTTAATTCGCTCAAGTTCTCTTTTTGGCTCATTGATAATTTTCCATTCATCAATACGAATAAAATCCAAAGGGTGCGTTACTTCGTTTCCATATATGTCTGCAATATAAATTTTGGTAGAATATTTATCGCCTGTTATATTTACAACTTTTGCTTTGGCTTTATTGTCTTTTTTTTGAAGCCAATCTCCAACTTTTATATTTTTAATTTCAATTTCTCCACCTTTGGCAAAAGTTCTTCCGCCTCTAATAGAAATTTTTCCATCATAAGTTTCAACGCTTGGATATTCTCCAAGTGATTTTGCACCTTTGGTTAGTTTTTCCTCAACTTCAGAATCAAGGCTATGGTCAAAGAAACCTGCACCTTGTCCGCTTATTGTGTACCAAATGTCATTTCCGATAGTATCTAAATCAAGTTCACTTTCTTCAATAACCTCTTTGTTTTTTGAATAAAATTCAGCCAACATTTTTTTGGTTGAAGTTACAGTTTCTTTATCAAAATCAGAAATAGAATACTCACTATCAAGAGGCTCTCCTGAATCAGAATCAGTTTCCGTGAAAAGAACTGCCGAAGCATATCCATTAAATAATTCATCAATTACCGAATCATCTACCGAACCGCCTTTGGCAAAATATTCATTATACTCGTCTTCGGTTAACTCATTTTCAATAAGCAAGTTTCGCAAATACATTTTCATAGTTGGGTTTTTAGCCTCCTCAACCGTAATTGGTTTGCTTATACCCTCTTTTACACCAAAACTATTTTCATTCCACATTTCAGCAACTTGTTTTGGAGTAAGACCTTTTACTTTTTCGTCTTTTTCAGAAATAATTTTATTAAGTTCTTCTTGAGAACGAATTCCGCCACCGTCAGCCATTTTTTCGCTTAACAAATCTTCCCATTGAGAAATTGTATATTGACCATATTTTTTTCTTGCCTCTGCATTTGAAATATTAAATTTCATCATTGCTTTTTCAAGATTTTCCCCGTATGTTTTTGACGGAGGTAAAACATCGCCACCGTTAGCATAAACCCCACTCATAAATTGAGTTCCGTCTGAAACGTCAGGAGTAAATCCACCGTCAGCCATTTTATATGCTTTATCAGATTTAGCAAAAGCAACAACTTCTTTTTGTTTAGGGTTATTTTTATTACCTACTAAAGCAGTAACAAAATCGCTTTGACTAATCATTTTTCTTCCAAGACCTGTCATTAGATTAGATAATTCGGATTCAGTTAGATTATGCTCTTTTACAAAAGCATCAACTCCCTCTTTTCTTGTATTCGTTGAAAAAGCAATTTGCTCAATATAAAATTCTCTCATCGATGGTCTGCTTTTAGTCTTTCCGCCATAAGCATAAACACCACTCATAAATTGAGTTCCGTCTGAAACGTCAGGAGTAAAACCGCCCCCCTCAAAACTATCAGTAAACTCATAGTCATTTCCTTTGTAAACAAGTCTGTAACCGCTAAATCCATTATTCTTTACCCATCTCTCTTTAGAATTTCCTCCATCATCAGAAACGATTATTTCTCTACCTTTTGCAGAAACTAAATGATAACCACTTGGCTTTAAAGTCGAATTCGATTGACCTCCCATTAACTCTTCGCCTAAAGAACCTCCACTTGCGTAACTTCCGAAATCAAATTCTCTTCTGTAATCTGCTCCTTTTTGAGTTATTGTATAACCCAATCCGCTTTCATCAACAAATCCTTTTTTAATTAAAGATTTTAATGCTTTTTCAACTTTTTCAAGTTGAGATTTGGTTGCGTATTTATTAAATCTATAATTACTAAATCCCATTGATTCAATAAGACCATTTAGAGTAAGACCATTATTAAAGCCCGACAATCCTTGCAAAACTTGTAATTCAAATCTACCATCTTCAGATAGTTCTTTTGCGTCTTTTAAAGAACCGCCACTTGCGTATTGACCCATTTCAATATGAGATTCAAAAGATTCTTGAACATCATTTGGTAGTTTATTCCAAGATTTTTTGAATTTTTCAATCGCATCAAACCCCTCATTTTCATTTAAAAATTCGTCAGAATGGTCAAGTAAAAAATGCTCTTTTTGTTTTGGAGTTAAATTATTCCAAACATCTTCAGCAGTTCTTCCCTCGTATTGATTTACAATAGCACCGCCGTCTTTGTAAATACCTTGACCTACGCCCTCGCCCAAGTAGTAGTTAACATAAGATTGAGAAGCATCATTGATTACTTGTTGGTTTTGAGCCATAGCCCCACCGTCCATAAACAACTCTCCGCTTGACATAGCACCTGTTTCTCCAACAAGACCTGTATAGTATGTTCCTGAAACCCCGCTTAAAGGCATTGGATTACCTAAACCATCAGAACCTCCTGTATGACCTGCTAAATCTGTCATCATAAATGCGCCACCAAGTTCAAAAGACGCTTTCTTTTTAACACCCATTACAGATGTAAAGTCAGAAAATGCTCTTTTCTTAACTGTAAAACCGTCTGCTTTCAATTCTTTCACAAAAGCACTTACTTTAGCATCATCAGAACTTGATAATTTTTTGATTTCAAAAAACTGTGACGGGTTTTCTGTGAATACACTTGCCCCAAAGTATTTTTTCAAAAATTCTTGCTCTGTAAGGTCGCCAATACTTCCGCCGTCAGCAAAAGCACCTGTATTTTGGAAGTTTCCAAAGTTAGGGTCTGTCATAAAAGGAAGTGAGCCTCCATTAGCCATTTTTAGTGATTCTAAATGTTGCCCCCAATATGAGAAAAATACATCTACTTGTTCTGAATCGCCGTCTTCAACTGCACCCATTAATTTCTCTAAATCGTCTTTTAAGAAATTGTACATTCTTTCGTTGGTTTTAGTTTCAAGAGATTTCAAATGACCTGAACTTCCAAGCCAATATGTAAAGAATCTATTTACTTCTTCCATATCCCCGCTTTTAATTGCTTCTTCTAATTTCTGCAAATCGTCTTGTAAGAAGTTGTACATTCTTTCATTTGAAACAGAACCCCCATCAGCATAAACTGTTATATATCTTGGGTTTAAAATTACTTCGCCTGTTAATTTTTCTCCTGTACTTTTTAGAGAAACTTTTGCAGTATTGTATGGTGTATCAGTTATTATTTCATCAATCACTAATTCTTTTTCAGCATACTTATTGAATAGATTTTTTACGCCTTTATCCAATTTTGTGCTTTTTGTTATTGGATAACTTATAGTTTGACCTACTTCAAAAGTATGTTTAACTTTACCGCCTTTAGCGAAAGAAACATTTTGCATAGTTAAGTTTGTCATTCCGCCGTCAAGAAATCTTGGATTAATTGAATCGTGTTTGAATTCATCTTTACTAAAAGCCATATCCAAACCGTTTGCTAACTTAACAGAATATTTATCATTTAATAATTTTCTATCATTTATAGTTCCCGACATACCTACATAATCCTTACCTAAAGATGTTGTAGTTATTATAACTCTATCTCCCGCCTCAACAGAACCTCCGTCAGCATAGTTGTCTTTACTTTGCGCTTTAGCCCAAAAATAATTTACTACTTCAGGAACATTCTTTTTGTAGTATGGTTGATTATCCATAGCCCACGCTTTAACCTCATCTTTGGTTTTAAATGGTTTTTGCCAAGAACGACCACTCATAATTTGATTGAATGTAGGCTCTAATTCTTCGATAAAATCTCCAACAGTCCAACCCTCCCAAATATGCTTATCCATATTTACAGAACCACCACTTGCTAATAAAGGCATATCTTTTGGATAGTTAGGTGCTAAACGGTCAGCGTGTCTGTCACGAGTTTCCCAATACTTTCTACCTAACTTATTAGGGAAAGTTCCATATTTATTTGAAGTATTCCCCTCTTTTGTTACAACTCTTGCACCTCTTGGTTTGGCAGTTCTTACCATATCACGTCTTAAATCAGATTTTGTAAAACCTTGTAACTCTTTTTTAGTTTTAACAAGATTGTATAATTTCTCTAATTCAGTTTTTTGTTTTTGAATAACTTGCTCTTTACGTTCTTTAAGAACTACTTTAGCACGTTCCATAGCATCTTTCCAAGACTCTCCTGATTTTTGGATTTCTTTAGCAACAGACATAATGTTGTTGGAAGATTTTGCAGTAGAAGTTGGAGTGTGGGTTGCTTTTGTCGTATGCGTTGCTTTATGCGATTTTTTTGGTGCAGGTTTTGCTTTTGGAGTACGCTTAACGATTTTTACTGCGTTAGGGTTCTTTTTCATAACCTCGTCTAAAACATCATTTGCAATTTTATTGTTTTTTGCATCATCAGCAGTAAAGTCAGCAGTAATTGTTTTTACCCTATTAAGTATTTTAATAGTTCCCTCGTTTAACTTGGATTGGTCTAAACTTTCGTATTTTTTAAGTAATTCGCTCATATCTTTTATTCTTTAATTTATTTGTTAAATTTCGTTTAATAGTGATAATAAATCTTCGGGGTCAACCTCGTCAATTTCTTTAAATATTTCTTCTTGAGTTTTTTTATTTTTTTTGCTCTTAACCTCTTTTACTGCTTTAACCATAACATTATCATTTTCATCATCTATTGGTACGGCAGTAATCGGTTCTTGAATTTCAGGTTCTTTGTTCGGGTCTTCTTTTCCGATTGCCTGATTTTCTTTTGCTATTTCCAAAGTCTTTTTAATTAAAATAGAAATTTGGTCTTTTATTTCCTCATTAGGAATTTTATTGAACGTGTCAGTATCAATAACGTTTAAGAAATCGTAAACTGTAATTGAGTCGGTAAAACTATCTCCAAACTCATCTTTCAACAAATTTTCGTTAACATTAAGTTTTAAAGGAATTGGAGGGGATTTTACCGTCCAATCAATTTTATCTGCACTTTCTAATGGAACTTGAAAATACTGTTGCCAAGTAGCCGTAAATTCAGCCTGTAAACCACCAACTCTATCTAAAGCATCTGCTACTAAATATTTATCTCTTGCTTTTATGTAATCAAATAACAAAGGTCTTTGAAGTGTGAAAGATAATATTTTTTTATCAATAATTCTTAAATAAATCAAGTCCTTGTAGTCGTACTCCACAATTGCACCTAACTGAACACCATATCTGTCATCAGGGTCTTGTTCAGCCATAGTTCTTTTATATTTTTCATTTAAAAGTTCTATGTCTAACTTATTTGTTAAGTCGTAAACCCTAAAGCCAAATGGCTTATAATCGCCATATTCCTGAAATGTAACAGTAACTAACTTATAGATAGTTTTATGTATTACCACTTCAGGGAAACTTGTTCCGTTGAATAAATAACAACCCTCTTTATAATCAAAATCTAACTCCATTTTACAAAAATATTAAATTAAAAATTGCTAACCTCGCAATCCTTTAAAAAAGCACCATACTCTAATTTAGTTAGGTCTTTTTTCATATCAATCCACTCTCCGTTTTCATCAACACTTTCCAAGACTTCATAGTCTTTATACATTCCTCCACTACCAATCATATATTTAGCGTGAACAAAGTAGGCGTTTGGAATTTGTGAGTGCTTTAAAACTCTTAAATCTTCTAAAACCACATTGCTTTCTCCACCTAAATCTTCGTAATGTTTTTTTCTTTCAATTGTTTTCTGTAACATAATTTTATACGATTACATTGTTAATAACGTCAATCAATTCGTTTGTTCTTTCAGTAATTCTTGGTACTTCATTCAATGGTGTGCTAAATCTATTATCAGGAGAATTTTGGTCTGTAAGGTCATATTGAGGAACAATAGTCAAATTACTTGTAATTAGATTTTCCAAATATTGTTTAACTTGACTTTTTGCGTCATAATATCTTGGATTATCTTTTTCTCTTTTATAAATTTTACCCACAAATGCTTTAGGGTTTTTAGTTAGAAGCATACCAACATAATCTAATGTTCTATAAACTTCTTGCTCTATTTTTTTAAATGTTTCATCTGCATTTCTACCTGTTAATCTATCACTACTATCGACAGTTGGTAAACCGCTTAAAACCATTAAGTTTTTATCGTTTATTTTAGTATCGAATTGAACAGTTCCTTTTTTATTGAAAACCCAATTTTTAAACATTGTAAACGAATTATACAAATCGTCACTTCCACCGTATAAAGATACACCTTTACCTTGTTTGTAACTACCCGTTTCCATTTTTCTTAAAGCAGATGCTATTCTCCATAAATTCACTCTAAAAAACCTCTTATCCGAAGTAAATGAAGCAAGACGACCAAAATCTATTTGCTCCCCGTATTCTTTTAAAGCATAAGCAATAAATACAACATTAGGAGAGTTATTTTGGTCAGTATATGTTCTTAAACCATAAATTCTAACTTTAACTCCTGCTTTTTCTAAAATATCAGCAACAATAAAAGCAGAAAGGTTTTTAGCCAACATATTTTCAGTATCTAAATTCTGCAATCCGTTAACCCCAACAAATAAATCTACATAAGGAGAAACACCACCACCAAGTTTTTCACGGTACATATATACCTTTTTGGTAGTAGTAGAATAACTTAACATATTTTTGCCTTTACCATTAAAAATTTTCCCGTCTTTATATGGTAGCCAAATTTTCTGATTTTCGTCATAGTTAACCTCAACATCTAAAAAATTGTCTTTTACCAACATAGTACCTTTTTGTTGTTTTCTGACAAAATGTTTAACACCGCTCCTTAAATAGTAAAATATTACAATGTTGTTTAATTCTTCCTGTTTTACAATTTTTTCGTCAATGACTTCTTTTCTTTCAACGTCATAAAACTCTGTTTTTCTGATTAGACCTTTTGACGCTAAACCGAAATTAAAAACTCCTCTTGGCAACGATGTGAATTTTATTTTTGAAGCATCAAAATCGCCTCCTAAATCCAATCCCCTTTTTATAATGTCAAACTTATTGATTGCATCTGTAAGAAGAGGCATATCAGAAAACATTTTTAATTGGTCATAAGTATATTGCTCTGCCAAAGACAATGCGCTATTTGGGTCATAACCATAGAAATCAGGTTGGTATCTAATATTGTCATCATCAGTACCCTCTTCGTTAATTCTATCGACTTGATTTGGATTTTGCGCAAGATAGTCCTCCACAGTCCTAATCATCTTTTCCTGTGAATTAAAGAAATAAATTTCTAACTTGTCTTTTAGCGTTCTAAAATCTCTTGCCATTTTTTATAGTGGAATTGCGTTATCTTGAGCGTAATTTGCTTCTGCCGTTTCAATAATTATTTTAGCCAAATCTTTTTGCTCTTTAGTTGATTCGTTTAATTGGTCAAGAGGTAACGCTTCTTTAACCGCACACATATCGTAAAATTCTTTGAACTCGGCACTTAATTGGTTTTTAATATTATCTCTTTGGTCAGGTTTGAATAAAGACATAAACGACATAACAACTTCGCTAATTTTTTTAGGGTCAGCAATATTATCAGGTGCTAATTCTCTATTAACGATGTAAGCAACAAATGTATCTCTTGCTACAATCATCAAACGAGTAGATACGAAAGCAACTCCTGTAAGTTCCAACTCAACAATTTTCATACGCAATTGTGAAAGGAAGTTAAAGGCAAAAGTCAAGTCAATTTTTACATTTGGTAATGATTTTGTGGTAACGTTAGTCATCATTTTTTCATACTCAAATTTGTAGTTATAAGTGATTTTATAACAACTTCCTGCAAAACGGTCTTGTAACGATAAATCTTGTTTAAAGTTAGCCTCGTAGTCTTTATTTGCTTCGTTTAACAATGAGTTACCCGTAGCCATAATAAATATTTTTTTCTTTGGTATAAGTTCTCCATTACCATTCATAATAGTAGCGGAAACTTGTTTTTTAGGGTCACAGATTTCTTTAACACCGTCTTTAATTTTAGCAAGACCGTCATTTAAAATACCCGCAGTATTTGGGTCAATTTTAGGTAACTCGTCCAAAAGTAATAGTGCGCCAACGTAAGGCTCTCCGCAAGGATTTAAACCTAAATCTAAATTACCCCACGCTTGAGTTAATCTACCCTCTTTGTAGCCCTCAATGGTTTGTCCACCGATAATATCCAAAGGCGAAGTAAATTGATTACAGTTAAGCGTAATTAACTTATAATTTAATTTGTCAGCAATTATACCTGCAATAAAAGTTTTACCTGTTCCCGCCTCTCCAAAAAGATATACGTTATTCTGTGCTTCAGCATCAGACAACAAAACGTCTTCTAATCTTCTACCTCTTGTTCCTGAAGAAGAAGATACTTTGATTTCGTTAATTTGTATAACGGTTGTTTTGGTTTGACCTATTAGTTCTTTTAATTCACTTGATAGGTTTGCTTGATTAATTTTTAACTTTTTCAATCTTTCAGCAATTGCTTCGTCAATTTGTTGACTTGACATTGCCGTTGATGAATTATAAGTTTTTTCAATCAATGAGTTAATTGCAGTAATTACTCCTGAAAAGTCTTTGTCAACGTTGATTTTTTGACGTTCCTTAACTCTATCTAATTGTTCTTGAGCGATTCTTCTAACGGTATCGTCAGGTGCATTAAGAACTAATTGTTCAAGGTCTTCTATTCTTTTTTGCGTGTTATCCATTATATTATAAATTTATTAAACAGTTCGTTTTTTATTGTGTCAAAAATAAGTTTTATATTGTTCTCTTTATTAACTAATTCCAAATCTTTTTCTAAATTATTCATTTGGTAAATAAAAGTGTCAATACTTATAGCGTTGTCTATCACTACGGTATCTCCCTCAATTTTAGAATGTATTACAATCTTTTCAGGAACATCGCTACCTAAAGGCATATCAAACATTATTTTTTCAATATCTTTTTTAGTAAGGTAAAGTTCGCTTAAAGCATCTTCCTTTTTCAATTTTTCAAAAGCAAAATAAGTTACGTCTTCCATAACTCTCTCCGAAATCAAACCGTTTCTACGTTCTTTATCTTCTAATTTATATTTGAATTGATATTCAGGGTCTTCTATACGAGTTTTACTTTGGTCTTTTATTCTTTTAACCAATTCAGGTAATTGAGAACTCACATATCTTGGAAGTCTATTAACAGGAAATTCAACATCATTACCTAAAACAATGTCGGCGTTTATAGCACCAAGCATATTAGCAATCTGCATCTCTAAATCATCAATCGTATTGTTAATTTCAAGTATTCTATCTTCTTGCTCTTGAGTTCTTTCTGAAATAAACTCCAACATTTCTTTATCCTCTTTAAGATTATTAATCTCTTCTGAACATAATTGAATCTCTCTCTCCAAAGAAGCGTTTTGTTGCTCCTTTTTTTGCTCTTGCTTTTGTTGTTGGCTTTGACCTTGATTTTGTTCGCCTTGTCCTTGTCCTTGACCCTCGCCCTCTCCTTGACCTTTGCCCTCTCCTTGACCTTTGCCCTCTCCTTGACCCTCGCCCTCTCCTTGACCCTGACCCTCTCCTTGACCTTTGCCCTCTCCTTGACCTTTGCCCTCTCCTTGACCTTGACCCTCTCCTTGACCTTTGCTCTCTCCTTGACCTTGACCCTCTCCTTGACCCTCGCCCTCTCCTTGACCTTTGCCCTCTCCTTGACCCTCGCCCTCTCCTTGACCTTGACCTTGACCTTGACCTTTGCCCTCTCCTTGACCTTTGCCATCTCCTTGACCTTGTCCTTGACCTTTGTCCTCTCCTTGACCTTTGCCCTCTCCTTGACCTTTGCTCTCTCCTTGACCCTGACCTTGACCTTGACCTTGACCTTGACCTCTACCTAAAAGTTCGTCAAAAGTAGTTTCGCTATCTCCACCTGTACCGTTAGCAAGTGCTTCATTAAATCTCTCTAATGCTTTTGCCATATCAGAACCTCCTCTACCGCTTTCGTCAAAGAAACCTCCTCCATTATCATCTTCTCCCTCTCCGTCTTCTCCCTCTCCGTTTTCGCCTCGTAGTTCCTGCATAATTCTTTCTAACTCCTGCGTATCTCTCTCGGTCTTATAAGCCCCTTGATAATCTACTTCTTGGACGGTTTGTAAGTCATTATAAACTTTTTTCAAAACGTTAGACGCTTTATTGATTGTATCAGGACTTTCAAAACCTGCCGAAACAAACATACTTTGTAGTTGGTCTATCGGTGTGTTTTTAGCATAAAATTCCATTGCCTTTGGAGTGGTTATAATATTTTTATAATCCCCATAAGGTATATCCTTGAAAGCCAAAAAATTCGCTAATAATTGTTCTTTGTTTTCCATTTTAATTTTTTATTTTTCCTCC